>JABFPJ010000114.1:0-65856 GCA_022817425.1 Gryon sp. ZL-2020 | reverse complement strand
TTTATTCTGCATTTATTTCGATTTTTTTATTTCTTAACATTTATCTTATAATTTTTTTAATTTTCAATTTCTTGATGAATTCAATTATTACATTCCAAAATATGATTTCTTTAATACGATTTTAAATTACAGTGAAACATTTTTTCCGATAAACTTTTATTCAATTAAAAAATAATAAGTAATACACATTTCAAAGCGTTTATCGGATTCGAAGAAATATTTTATCGGAATAAATACTAGAAATATTGTATTAATTGAATCAAAGTGAAGTAATTTATGGTAGAATGTATAACATCAGACTAATATTTATTTAAAGAATACTAGTTTTAGTGTACAAGGAAATTTATTAAAGTTTCCAACAATATTGAATGGAACGCAAAAAATTAAATTAAAATAATTGCGATTTCATAAACCTCGTCATATTGGGATTATATGAGTAATGTGATAATAAAAAATTAATCACGTATTTCATTATCTTTGACATGTATTGCTGATATCAGTTTTCAAAATGCCTATTTCTGATTATTTTTTTTTCTTGCTCTTCATTTTAATGTAAAAAAATAATTTCATATGAAGAATAAATCTAGCTTAAAATTAATCATTTATAAAGACACATTTTTTAAATAGAATGAAAAATGAAAATAATTTTTCAGATATATTTGATGAAGACGAAAATTCATTAATGTATCATTTCTATTTAAATAGTTGAATTACTTTTTATTGTATTTTTTAGGGTGCTGAAAAAGAAGAAACAAAAGATCCTGACACTGAACGACCATCGAATATTACTTATGGAATCGATGATGCTCCTCCGTGGTACCTTTGTTTATTTATGGCTTTGCAAGTACAAGCGATATTTCATACAAAAATAAAATTATATATAACTAAACTTGTAAATGAACATGTTCAAAAGTTCAAACAGTTCGAAATCTTCAAACATGTAAATAAGGAACGTCTTATTTATTTTTAAGTTAATTTATTATTACCATAAATATAAGTTTATACAAATTGAAGAGTAATGTCCTAGGTTTAACTTATAAAAATTATAAAATCTGAATAATGACTCTAGAAACATAAATAAAATATTTGTTAATTATGTATATATTGTATTATATAATATATATATCTTATGTTTCTCAGTTCATTAATCAGGTTTTATGTTTTTGTTAACTACGTTATTACTTTTCAGTTTTTATAAACGCTGGAACTATCTGACTAAAATTAATATTAAAAAATATATATAGCATTAAACATAAATGTAAAAAATGGATATTCGAGCAAACAAAATCAATAATTACAAATAAAAGTTTAAAAAACGAATATTTGATCCAAAATTATTATTATTTGATTTTATACTGTTTTTGGTTTATTATATTACCAAGAAAACGTATTTCAATAAAGCTGCACGTTTAATCCATACATTTAAATGGTTTGAACGTTTGGACTCTTTGGATGTGTTTGAACTTATTGATCTTTATAAACTTTTTGAACATTTTTTAATTGTTCTACAAAACCTTTATATAAAGCAACTAGAGCGGAAAACTGTCAATTCCAGACAATTTTTATATACAAAAATTATGAATTCTGCCCTTGTTGTGTAACATATTTTTTATTACAAGTGCACTAAAAAATAAGTATGCAGTTAAAAATTAACACACTATCCGCTTATTAAATAAAAAAATATAAGTATTCAATTTTTATTTATAAATTGCACATGTAATAAAAATTAAAAATATTTTATTCTAGTTTTAATTTTACTTGTATTTTAACCCACAGCATTACTTGACGATGATTGGAGCAATTGTATCTATTCCTTTTATTTTAACTCCGGCACTTTGTATGGCTGAAGATGACCCAGCCAGAAGTTACATAGTATCAACTATGATTTTTGTGACGGGATTGATTACATATGTTCAGTGTACTTTCGGTTGCAGGTGATAATATACATTTAAGTAATTATTATTATTAAGTAATACTTAATTTAAAATGTATTTTACTTATGCATAATTATTTATAAAATCTTGTTTGCTATGTTCATTATATTGAGCAGACTTCCTTTGGTGCAAGGTGGTACAATATCATTTCTAGTTCCTACTTTGGCAATATTAAGCTTACCTGAATGGAAATGTCCAAGTAATGAAATTATGAATGCCATGTCCTATGAAAACAGGACAGAATTATGGCAAATTAGGATGCGCGAACTGTCTGGCGCAATTGCTGTTTCAGCACTGTTTCAAGTTATTGTAGGCTTTGGAGGTAATTACAAATATTAAAGTCATAGTTTCGTTTATAAAATAAACAAATCTTTACAGCCTTTAGTAAACTACTATTTTTCATCTTGCATGTTAATACTACTTGATATAAAATGCATTAACATTCAAATTGGGATTTTACAGGAATTATTGGATATTTGTTAAAAATAATAACTCCATTAACAATTACCCCTACTGTATCTTTAGTTGGGATATCGTTATTCGAAAATGCAGCAGAAACTGCATCAAAACACTGGGGCATAGCCGCAGGGTATTTATTGTTCACTTTATTAAGTTCATTTAATTAAAAATCAACTTTCTAATTAAGTCTTTACTTTTTAGAACAATTATTATGTTGACAATTTATTCGCAAGTATTAGTCAACGTTCAATGCCCTGTAATTACTTATAAAAGGGGAAATGGAATCAGCGTAATGTGGTTTCCATTATTCAAACTATTTCCAGTACGTGTTTAATGCTAATAAATATTACTGTTCAATATATAATAATATTATCATAATTAATACTTAATTATAATTGTTTATTATAATTAAGTGTTTTTTAATAAAATATTTAATTTAGATGGTATTGTTTTTAAATATTTTAGGTTCTTCTAACGATTTCAGGCATGTGGATTATATGTTTGATTTTAACTGTATCGGACAGCTTACCTTACGGTCATCCTGGACGAACAGACACGAAAATATCCATTATTGAAGACTCACCGTGGTTTCGCGTACCATATCCAGGTCAATGGGGCGTACCGACAGTAACATTGTCTGGTGTTCTCGGCATGTTGGCAGGCGTTCTTGCATGTACTGTTGAATCTATTAGCTATTATCCTACAACGGCAAGAATGTGTGGTATGATTAAAATTTTGTATCGCTCACTACACGTATAATACATAGCATTGACAAATCTTCACTTATTTTACATAGTGTTCATATGAGAAATAAGTGAGAATTTATGGATGCTAGATATACAAATTCACGAATTGTTCTTGTTATTCGGATGAATTACAATAAAAATAAGAAAATATAATAATAAATCTTTTATAATTAATATTAACTTAATACAAGTATATAAAAAAACTATATTTTATATATAATATAAAATATATTTTTTAAATGTTTTTTATTTCTTAATGTTTAGGTGCTCCACCTCCTCCTGTACATGCTATCAACAGAGGTATAGGAATAGAAGGTTTGGGTACCTTATTAGCAGGTCTTTGGGGTAGCGGAAATGGAACAAATACATTTGGTGAAAATGTCGGAACCATAGGTACATATAATTTTATATAAAATCATTTTATTTAAATTATTGTTAGCTTTGTATATGTGTATTTATAACAATGTTTAAATGTATTTTTAGGAGTAACCAAAATTGGTAGCAGAAGAGTAATTCAATGGGCGTGTCTTCTAATGATCTTACAAGGTCTAATAAGTAAATTTGGAGCTGTTTTTATAATAATTCCAGATCCCATAGTGGGTGGAATATTTTGTGTAATGTTTGGGATGATTGCAGCTTTTGGTAAACTTTTATGACAATTTTGTTAAATATTGTGCATTTCATGTTTTAACAAAAAATCAATTAATTTTATAGGTCTTTCTGCATTACAATATGTAGATTTGAATTCTGCTCGCAATTTATATATTCTTGGATTTTCTATATTCTTTCCACTGGTACGATATTTTTAGCTTTGTCCTTTACCATCATAATATCTTAATTCAATTGTTTTAAAAAACATTATTTAAAATTATAGGTTTTATCCAAATGGATGATACAAAATCCTGGTGTTATACAAACTGGAAGTGATATTGTTGATAGTGTTTTAACAGTATTATTAAGTACAACTATATTAGTTGGAGGCATTTTAGGATGCTTGTTGGACAATGTTATTCCAGGTGATTTTTTAAATTGTATTGTAATTTTTTATGTATATTATGAAACGATAAACGTTTTAAATCATTATATATATGTTATAAATAGGTACTGCAAAGGAACGTGGATTAGAGGCATGGGCTAATCAAATGGCATTAAATTTAGAAGGTGATTCTTCTGAGGAACATAAACCAAGTACATATGACTTTCCAATTGGAATGAATTTAGTAAAAAGGTATAATTAATTAATGATATAATTTCTTTTTACAAACATTCTTTTAACTTTATATAAAATTACTCATCTGAATTATTTTTACAGATTAACTTTTTTGTCCTACTTACCATGGTGTCCAACTTATAAACCGCGAAAATTAACTTTATTTAAAAAGAAAACATCAGTTTACTCCATTAACGAATAATACAAATTTACATACGTAAAACATATCATCTAAAAATAATTCGGAATATAGTATTAAATAAATTACGTACATTTATTAAATATTTTTTTATGTATATACTTATGACTATCTGTATCAGATTATGAATTTTTACTTAATAGATAAATTAAAAATATTAACATTAAATAAAAAATAATTATAAAATTTTTACTTTGTACAATAAAAATTATATTTTATTACAACAACTCTTATTTGTTTAGTTGTAAGAAAATATTCAATTTTCATGTTGGACATGTTTTTTATTTTGACTATTACAATCAATCAGACGCTTAATACAATTAATGTATTAATGCATTGAAATAATACAGAATGTTATGGTTAATATTTCATTTATCGAGACATTTTCCAAGACACTTAAAGAAGACGTAGGTATCAACTATTTTATTGGTTATATAAAATAGTTATATATATATATGCTTTATTATGCCTATATGCATAAGCTTCTTTATAATTAATAAATTGTTCACACTTTAAACTTAAATTAAATAAAATACATTTATTTAATTCATCTTAGAATATGCTAAGATTCACTCAGAACCCACACATTCTAACAAAAGTCAGCATTATACTGATATTAAAATCATATCGTACATATGTAATAAATAAAATTATTAAAATGTAACATTCCATGCTATAATTAAACAATAGGTTATAAGCATTCTTGATTACTTAAAGATCATCTAAAATTCTCGTACAATTTTATTTAAAACAATTTTTAATGTCGAAAATGACAAATGTTTTTTTTTATTGGGAAAAACTATCCCATTTGTTACGCATTAACAATAATATCATGTATGTATATTGTAATGTTCGAGAAATTTGAACATTATAGTCTCATTTAGACTTAATCAATACAATATATATTCATAAAATTTGTGTATATTTTATATTTAATATGTCTCAAAATCTACATAATTCTGCAGTGTATAAAATTATCTTTTTTGTGTATAAAATAAAGACGCACGTTGTTAAAATTTAAATGACACTCGAAGCTTGGTGTTTTGCTTTTATGACAGTCAGTAAAGTTTTATTATTATTATTTTTTTTTATTTTGGTTTTCTGATAATCTAAATAATCATTCTCACTAAAACATTAATATTACTTTTTCACACATCAAAGTTCGGATTCTGTATTTTCTTGCATTACGAAATATTAGAACAGGATAAATGTTAATTTGAATCATTAATTATTTATAAAAATATGTGTATATAATTTTTAATATAGTGGTAATCATGTTTTCACTTACAAATACAATGTTTATAAAAGAGATTGTATAAGTTAATAACAAAATATAAAAAGCAAGAAAATTGAATCTGAACTTTAAAAAATTACCACTTCATATTAAATTGCACAAGTTGTTAAAATAAAGAAATAAAGGGCACCTGTTAGCGGCGACAAGACTACAAAAAGAAAGATCAAAGATTCAAAGGTAAGAATTCTGTGCACAGTAGCGTCACACGCCATGGCATTACAGATTAGGGCTGCTGATTTTTTAAATTTGGTAATTTATGTTAAAAAACAGATATTTTTTTTTTATAAAGAAAGATTGTGAATGTTTGCAACTTTTGAATGTTGTACAAATCCAAAGGCTACTTTGACCACTCATACTTTTCGAAAAACTCAAGCTTTCATCTGTAACGTAAGTCAACAACCCCAGTTATAAATATATAGAAGGTAATTAGAAAATAGTGTTAATTAGAAAAATGAAATATTCGTGAAGCCAGATTAGCGCTGACAAATCGCAATTCACTGAGAATGTACGAACGTTTTTTCGTACCTTTACTTTCATTTATTGTCTCAAGTTGCAGATTCCTTTTTTTTTTATCAGACAGCGTTAAATTACATAGATAACGCTTTAATCTTACAATCGCAAGTCTACCAGTTTAGATGTAAGGTCATACAAATATACATTAAACTGAGAGATTGCAATTAATTTTGTTTTTCGTAAGTATATAATAATGATAAATACGTTTATCGAGTAAATGTTTTAAGTCGAAAAATGACAAGTTATCATTTATTATACAACGTTTACAATCACCTATTAATGATAATCTTATTCGAAAATATCTAAAAATTCAAAAGTGGAAGATTGACTAAAATAAACGACGCCATCTGGCAACACTAGGGAAAAACTGTTAACGGATAGCTCGTGGGCCGGTTTCTGAGCCGCACGAAGCGAAATGAATAAAATTAAATGATATGTTGCTTTTCTTGTTAATTCGTGACCTTAAATTAAAAGTAAACGTAAATTAAAAGCTAAACTAAAATTAGATAATTTTATACAAAAGAATAAATAAAACAGAAGAGAAAAAAATGTAACTGAATATTTGATCGTGATTGAAAACTCGACTCATAAATTGACTATGACAAAGAAACAATTGTCTGCAAATGAAATTTGACACAATCACGAAGTGCTTGTGATGACAAAAAAGACACTCAAGAATTGTGCAATGACTATCTACATTGTTGTTTTATTTTTCAAATGAGATTATACATGATAGTTACTCTGACCTCATATGAAAATGGAAAGAAAAAACATTTCTATCGAACAAGTAACTCATAACTTCTTTGGCTATAAAAAAAACAATGATAATTTTTATCTGATCACATTTAAGAAATTGTAAAAGCCATTATGTCAAATAGGGTGAAAGAATTGAAGAATAATCATTGTAGGAAAGTGGCAAGAGAGCTCGACGGCGTTTGTTGTTTTTTTTTCTTTTTTGAAAAAAGAGTTGTAATCTCTGTTAGAAACAACATCCATGAGATCTATGTAATCAACCTTATAGTTTTGAAACGGATAGTATAACCAAAATAGAAGATGAAGAGAAGAAATTAAAATAAAATGCAAAAGGGCGTGAAAAATTAGAAGAATAGAAATGAAAATGAAGAGAAAAAGGAAACAGACATTTTAAAGACAGGTGAAAAAGTCAAATGTTTTGAGACGAAAAGTCGTAAATCATCCCGCCAGCTGAGAAACCATTGGAACAGCTGCATTTGTAAAAACGCCAAACTTTTCCAATAGGTCATATCGAAATACTCACTCAAACAAAATCTGTCTATCCGTTTTGTAATGACCGAAATAAAATTATGAAATTTACACAGACCAAAATCAAAATTGTAGAAAATATTAAGCCAAGAGCTACTTGTCGCCTACCAAGCCGAAATCAAAGATTATACTAAATTTGTTGTGAAACTTCTTTAGAATAATTTTTCAATTTACAACTATAATATTTTTATTTTAAACATCAGTATCAAAGGATTACATCATCATAACTTTTGTTAGAAAATTATTACTATTGTTTTTTCTTCATTCTCTTGTATGATTATTATTTGGCAATTCTTTAAATTCATAAATTTTGTTGAATATATTTGAATATTCATATCTTCCTTTGATACTAATTAAAAAACTTTATATCAGCTTTTTCAAAATGACTTATAAAATATCACTATTTTATAAGTTAAAAAAATTATTTTCTAAAGGCACTTATCTATTTCTAATATCTAAGGCCACGCGGCTAAAAGCTTATTTATGTAAACATGTATATAATCATATAATTATATATTTATATGCTTGTAAATACATGGATATAAAAAGACATCTTGGACTGGCTTCATAGAATATGCAGATTGTTATTCAATTGAAATAAATCCACTGTACAAAAATAAAGTTTTCTCGAATAATTCGGCGATATTTGGATTCTGCAACGGTCATCCAAACCGTTATATATTTTTTAATGTTTGGATTCTATCATTTTGTAATAGTACAAAAACATTTCATTATAAATTGAAGAACAAAAATTCAAAATAGAATTGAATGATTGTTGCGTGTGTAGCAAAGTTTGATTAGTAAAACTGCTATAAAATTCCTTAATAAATATTTATCGAACTGTTATATATATTAAGATAGCGAATGTAATTATGCAGATTTTATATGGAATAAATACTAGAAGAAATTATAAATAACATTTTCATTGCATTTAGTTTTTCAGTTTATATTTTGTTGAAAAGTATAAGAATATTGAATGTAATAAATAATTAATACTAGATTTCGTGACAACTTTTCACACTTTTAAAGGTATTACATTTCTTACATTCTTTACAGTTCTTAAAGTTACGATATTTGTCCATTTTCAACAAAATATTAAACACAATTTAAACATTATTTACAATTTTGTTTAAATACTTCTGCTTTGTTGTGCGTTATATACGTACTTACTTTTGAATAAAAAAAACTATTTATGAAAAGACGCTTATAAGCTGTAGAATTATCAATTTGCAAATCAAAAACTCAAAATATTGAGTAAAAATTGAATCTAAAAGATCAACTTCTTAGCTAAATCCGTCATTCAAAAATATTTTCAAGATCAAATATATGTAAGAATTTTTAAATATAAACTTGTAATAATATAATTATTGAGCCTATAAAGTGACTCTATAATAAAAAAAAATCTTTTTTTTTTCGAGAATTTCATTTAACTTTTTATCTAAATTGTAATTCATCAGAAATAAGCGTTTGTAACATTTTCTTGTATAAAAAGTAAAAACAATTAAACAATCATATCAAAATTACTTCTCTTCAAATTTAAAGGTTTTGGTGTTTGATTCCTGACGGCTCGAAGTCGTCATCGTGACGGTCTTCGTTTCCGTGATTTTTTGCGTCATTGATTGTTTAAGCATTTTTTGTTCGAGCGTTTCGCTATCCATATCTTTAAATGTAGACATTTCATTTCCAGTCGAGTACTCCTTTGTCTCCTCAGTACTTTCATAATTCTGTACCGTGCTGCTTTTCGGCGTCGAAGTGTAAACTTTCGTCGTGATTGTCTCGACTCGTCCTCCGGGTATGTTTTTCGTTTCCACATTCTTCGTCGTCTGTGTCTGCGGAGTACTTGCCCGGAAAGTACTCATCGAACTTGGCATTGAAAAACGGTCATTTGTTGGACCATAATAATCATCCGTGTAACTCTGTTGTTTATTTCTCTCTTCAGTCTGGTATTTCTGCTCTTGTGTATAATTTTTTTGTGTATCCTGTTGATAAGTTCGATAGGATTCTGAGTAACTTGGCGATTGCGTGGGAGATTTTGGCGAAATTGACACATTTTGTACAGGTGAATAGACGCCGGTGCTGCTGGCATATCGCGCTTCCTGATTGATTTTGCGCTCAATTGAACTATATTGACAAGGCGAACTTCTTTCGGCGTATAGAGGCTCGGGAGTATATTTTCGGTCACACGTATATTGGTGTTCTGTTTTTCGATCGAGGGAACCGTATTGATTTTCTACGGATGTTCTGTAGAAAAGATATAATTTATTTTCATCAACGTATTTGTTATTATATAATAAAAATTACATATGGATTAATAATTTATGTATATTAATCATAAAATATAAAAAAATGATATTCCATCATTTATCAGCACTCAAATATTCTAATGAAAAATTCATTATAAATGAATTATGAATGCTATCATAAATATTAAATAAAAGTCAAGAAAAATAATTTCGCAATGCATTTATTAGAGTTTTATTAATATTTCAAAGCAAATTAAGAAAACCAATTTGTTCTGAGAAGATGTAAGTAATAATATGTTTGAATCATTTATTTATTATTATTGTTATTTTTTTTGTAATCTAAATCATTCTTAAAATTGGTTTTCTTTATTAATGTCTTATAGATTCTAAAAGAAAAAAACATAATCATAACATTTAAAGTAAAACATTCATAAAGAATAGAGATTTTCTTGATCTTTAAGAAATTCTACTGGTTATTTTCTTCTTATTTTATATTAATAGGAACACTATTGTAACATTTTTACACAAACAGAAAATAAAAATAGTAAGTTGTAAAATGTAAGTTGTTTATATAAATTGGTTATACTATAGTCTACGTCAAAATGGAACGAATGTTTAAAGTAAATCACTTACTACTCAGAATTAATTAAACAATAAAATCAAATATTAATACTGTTACAGCACAATTTAGTTAACATTTAGCATTATTTTACCAACTAAAGAAAAAAAGTACATACGAATACTTTAGTCTAAAACAGGACTCGATCGAAGGTCAATGTATCGACCTGAATAAGACGGTTTTCCATACCAGTTTGTGCAAAGATTGTCGATGTATTCTCTAATAATTCACAAATAAATAATCCAAAATAAAATTTTGTCGTTCCTTTTTCATATTTAGAATCAGTCGGAATACTCATAATATTATGACATTTAGCACGTTTTATTTCAATGAAACTTAAATTTCTTATGTTATTATACAATATAATAAAAAATACAAATGTATCTTTGTATTTTAGAAATCATTAACACAAGAGGGAGTGGATTGGACGATTTAACATTAAAGAAATTGTTTTCAAAACTAAATATTCCAATAAACAATTTATAAAAACTACTTAAATACCTGTATTGACTATCTTTCATCCTTCTTTCCAAGGTACTTTGCGTAGAATTGACTTTCTCTGGACTAACTAAATTCTGACGATCGTTTATTATTTGATTGATATGATGAGTAGAACTTTGCATTTGATCCAACGATTGATTCATTGAATGTACTGGAGACGCCATCATATGATGTTGATCGTAACTTCTGATATCATATTTCGTATTATATCCACTTTCGTATCCACTTTGATCTCCATCTGCATCAGTATCTGAATAATCTCCACGATTTTTATATTTTGCCTGTCTGATGGCTGTTAGACGACCTCTTGCTTCTTCCAATTCCCGCTCAATTCTTAAAACTTCAGATCTAAAGCAGAAATACAATACAATGTATTAAATATTTGTTTATTCTAATATTGATTGTAAAAATGTGTAAATAAAAATGTACCTTGCATTGATTTCTTGTGCAATACCACCGACCATTCTGCGGTTTAGTACAAGCGAGCGATCCTCTTCTTCTTGAATCGCCTGCTGAATACGTGCAGCCCGTACAAGATTGTCAGTGGCTCGTTTAACGGCATTTCCAGCAGCTTGCAGGCGTTTGGTACTTTCGCTTTCTGGATCTGCCTTGACTTTGCATGCAACTAGAAGTTGTGCGGTACTGCTGGCAACTTGTTTTGCACTCGATATTAATTTTTCCTCGCTACTAATGCCCTGCACTAAAGCATTCGCCGATTCCACCAAACTGTGCGTTGCAGCTGCGACTAATCTTGCGGCGGAAATCAAACCTTCAGACCATTGGCCGTCATCTGAACTAGTCAATGGTTGTCTGGAGACTTTACCATTTGCAATGAGTTCTTTTTGCGCTGCACTTGCAGCCTTTATCAAAGCAGATGTAGCTGCAGCAATTGATTTCGCTGCTTCCAAAATCATTTCATCGAAATTCATATCTTCATTGGTTTCCTGATAAATTTAAAGTTTTGTATAAATATTGATTCTAATATACATAATATAAAATATATTGTAAGGAATTGAAATGATTAATTATACAATGCAATTTTTTTTTGGTTAATTATGATGTTCATTTCTTACCTATAATTCCGATGATAGATAAACCACCATATTATATGTTTGATTCCTGGTCGATTAGTTATCAACAACCAAGAATATCAAACATATCTTACGGTAATATACACTTTATATGATGCCAATTGTTTCTTAAAAATTTATCTTAAAAATACCTATTGCATAATTATGTTTGAATCTTCTAAATGCATTGTTTTGCAATAGATATTTTTCGTTTACTTGATTAATGTTAGCAAATGTGATGTATTTTTAAATATAACATTAAATCATTTACCTGAATACTCTTTCTCGGTCTAAGACTGGCAAGTTTTTTAGCAGCGGCATCAATAGACGCAGCAGCTCCGAGTAATTCATTTTCAGCAATAACCGTAGGATCATCAGGATCAACCCAGTCCGAGCCTTTCAGAAGTTCGGCAACTGCTACCAACTCGGTAACACTTTGCGCAATTTTCCTTGTAATTGGTACAAGTGTATGTTTGCTTTCACCAGGTCTGACGGTGATTTGCAAAATTGCTTGCAATAATTCCCTGTAGTTAAGTGCCACATCGTGTCCAGCTTGTAGAGTTCTGGTTCGTAGTTCCTCAGTTTCTGCGCAATTATAAGCTGCGCCTTTGCAAATACTGAGCATGTCGCTGATAGATTTACGACCCATGTTTGCCGCGGCGATAATATCGTCTTGCTTGCAGCTGTTTCCAGCCGCAGCAGCTTTCGCGGTTGACGTAGTAATGCTTTTGGTACATCGCACCAGATCTTCGGGAGTGACGTTTTTGGGTTGAACTTCAGGAGTGTTTAAAGCACGAATTTCTTGTCCAATAGCTTCAATGGTCGACTCTAAAGCTCGAGTACCACGAGTATGTTCATCTTCAACGGCTTTTACAGTTTTGAGCAGAGATGTTACGTTGGTTACCATTATCTGTGAAAGTTTTATAACACTAAATTAGGTAAACTGTAACGAAATTTAACAATTAATAAAGTGGAAATACAACTTTATAGTACCTGTGATTCGAATAACAGAAGTTATTCAACATGCAACTCAGTATATTAGTTATTTATTATAAAGAATATGAATTATTTTTTCTCAATTCAATATTACCTGTGGATTATTTTAGAGTTTAGAATATAATTTTTTAAGTATAAAATTTAAATTGTTAAAATATAAAAATTCATTGTTGTCAAAAGTTTGTGTATAGTATAAATTAAGTTAAATGATTTGTTAATTATTGTAGATAAGTTGCAGTTTAATATAAAATAATGTTAATGGAAAGAACAAAATAAAAGTTTTTTAAATTTTGGTTAAATCATTATCTTGTGGTTAAAAAAATTTTCATCTACATAAAATATCCTTAATAGTTTATTGTATTAATCATGCTGAAAATCAGACACATTAATTCTATTATATTATCATCATCAACATCATTATCAGTAAATTTCATTTACTGTAAATATCAATCAGTAATAATTAATATTATTGAAAACACCTCTTTAACGACGTTTGTCCTGAAAAGAAGCAAAGTGCAATTCCGTGCAATAAATGTGAACTTTTGGAAAATAATAATCCTCTTAAGAGTTGCGTCAATTGTATAATTGTAGCATCAAAATTGTGCCATGTAAGCCATTCATTTATTATCTGTTATAATAAACAAGCAATACAAAAAACAAATAAAGTTTATGGTTAATCGCGACCTCAACCATTTTCTTTCTACCGAGCACAATTCGTATGTTTAAAAAGGTTTTACATACCTATCGCTTTAGATTCGGGGACCGACAAGTGACGTTATTAATACGAGTTTCTATAATACATTTAAAAAGTTTGATAATTCTTTATTTAATTGATACATAGTCCAACATTGACAAATGTGTAAAGTTTGCAGTTCCTAATGAAGTATCTAGTATGTATATGATTTGGCAGAGTAGCATTCAGACATAATAGAAAAGTGCAAAATTTGGTTACACAAATATACCAAAAAATTTGGAGCGTAAAAACATAGTTTAAGAGGAGAATATCATGATCAAACTAGGTACTAACTTTTAAGAAACTCTACAGACTAACAACATTTTTTCAACTAACATATAACATTTGAAAAGATTATATAAATTCTCTAAAAGAATGAATTTTGAAAATACAATTTTGTCTAACATTATTGCATACTACGCAATAAATTCTTGTACCTAATTTTCGAAATATTTCCTCCCCTTAATTACAAGTGTTGGAAACTTATAATATATATTATTTAATATAAATTTTCACGTGACTTATGAAAGACTTCGAAGAGATAAGGATTAGGTGTGCAAAAGAGATACTAAACAATCTAAAAGAAATGAATAAAGGATAAAGTTGGTTTTAAAATATGTTTCAATGGTTACATGAGTGCTACGAGATCAGAAGTACGTTGGGCTGGTTGATTGCTCTCGTTGGTGGAGAGCAGTCGGATCAGCTCCTCTTCTTGATCGGACACAAGCCATTCAGAATCTGAGCCGGCCGCATCGCTCGAAGGCATGAACTGTTGTTGCACCTGACGCTCTAACACCTATCCGAATCGGCCAGACCAAAATCGTGAATGAGACTTTTATCAAAGTCCACCATATCAAAGTTTGCAAGCAAATATTGTACATTATATACAACACCAATAACTATTTAACATCATTCACTATTGCTCTTTAATTGACCTTACTCTTTAACCGTAGTAGCGTACACATGCGGACTAATTAAAGACAATCTTTGGTGCAAAAGATTGGAGAATTAAAAACACTGGCCAGTGCCAATTGACAGCGCTAACATCGATAAGCTGAGATCCGTTTGCTTTACCCAATTCAACTCTTCTACTTTGCATTCAAAAACAATTTTACAATAAAGATGAAATTTTAATTGTGTATTATAAACTTTTTACATTACAATAAGTTTAAATTGCTTTTTCATTTTAAAATTTCATCTTATATTATTTTTCATTAACATTTCATTTTGATTATATAGTACTTGAAGTCTTATATCTACATTTGTACAGAATATTTTTTAAATACTATTGATTTATAATAGCACAAAATGTTTACAATATAAATAATAATTATCATTAAAAATTTAAAAGACTACTTCAAATACTACATATTTGAAAGAAAGACGAAGAAATACAGACATTTTACTATACACTGGATTTGTCACACACATAGAACTAAAATTACCAAGGCTGTACATAGAGGATATTGTGACAGGTGGACTTTAATGGTGTCACACAAATTTTGGCTTGACACACGCTTCTCGTCATTGGAAATACTACTCTGCCTTCGAACTGTGTTACGTGAAATTGTTTTTGCGGACGTCAGAAAGGTCGCCAATGGTTTTAGTCAAAGTAAACTCTGTGTCAATCGTGTTAGCGACGAATGCTCAAAGATTATGGAGAATCAATGTTGTTTTATTATTAATTTGTCAATTAAAGTCCACCCACAAAAATAATGGAAGGGTAAACACTGAACAAAATCGCATTCGTGTTTCAAAATTAATTGCAGTTAGTTACACTGGGAATTACGGTTTGCTAACTTTGCTTCTTTTTTTATTTTAATAATGCAAAGGTTACTTTTGGCCACAAGTAGCATTATTATAAACAGTTTGCTGAATTATTGTTTAAAGCCATATTGTTATTTTTTGTTATAAATGTTAATTATGTTGAAAATAATAATGTTGATTTTTTCATACAGTAAAACTTGCAAGTTTTACTAATCATTATTAAATTGCACAATTACAACAAATAAATAATATTAATTATAAATAAAAGTACGATTAATCAAGTTATAAATGATTCTGAAATAATCATGGAGAAAAATAGAAAAATATTTTCACTTATGTATTTGTATTTAATATTAGATACATTAAATATTTATAATTTTTCATTAATTGAAAAGTCGTTTATATTTTTCTCCCTGATAACTGAGCGCACTATCTTTCAGTTAATGATTGAACATCAAATAAAATCTTAAAAATCTTTACCTTTGCTGAATCTTTTAAATGCGCCATGCTTGGATCGTCAATTGGTTTTCCACTGGCAGCTTTCGTAGCGTGTATCAAATCGCCCAAAGCCGAGGCGACATCTTTTACTGCATTAATGAGCATGACTTGGGCTTCTGGATTGTGACTTCCGAGACTCGCAGCTCCATATTTAACAACTTCCGCCAGCTGAACAATCGTGGAAACCGCGTTTTGTGCAGCCACCGCGAGTTGTTCTTGTGACGATGCTGCGCCTGCTACAAGTGTCTTTGTGTCCTCGACTAAAGCTTTTGCAGTTTTCAGAATGTTTTCGCGATGATCAGCAAAAGTATCACCCTCATTTTCAGCGTGTAAAGTTCCAGCGGAAGCAAACATTATGGTGGTATCAAGATCACCGATGATACCTGAGACAGTACTTGCTGCATTGATGCAAGCCTGAGTACCACGTGATCCTGCTTGCAAAGCAGCTAAAACTTGCGATACTTTTTCAGTAACGGTACGACTGTGTTCAGCGATGTCACGCTGAGCATAAGCATCCACGGGTGATAATTGGCAGGTACCAACAGAACGCACCATATCGATGCATGCACGACCAAGTTCTTGCACTCCAGTGCGCAAACGAGACGATACTTCAGCATTTGTTGTCGCAGCAGATGCACCAGAAGCGTCCCGGGCCAATTGTGTATATTTATGCGACATGTCCACAGCGAGAGGACCCAATCGGGCAACATCCGTTGTTGATTTTGCCGACTGTGAACCAGATTTTTTCTTGGATTTTCGATATTAGATTTTAATGTTAACTACAGGTCATTAGAATAAGTTTGAAAATAATTGTGGATAGAGTTAGAAGAGAAGAAGTAGGAAAAGAGATTGTTTACGTAACAAGCAGTGCTGTTACTGTTAATTTAAGAGTTAATGTAAGATAATTTGTTTAATTTATGTTTAGTTTTGTTTTACACTTATTATAATTAAAATATAATATTTGAGAAAATTGGTTTCATATGTTTAAATTGTTTTTGTTTATTTTAAAAACATTAATAAAATAGAAGCAACTGAAAGAAAAGCACAATTTCCTACATTTCATCTACCAGCTAACCAAATCCAATTAACTTAGTAACTTTCTTTAAACCTACCATTTCTTGTGCAAGTCTCGCAATTTCTTTCGCCGCCTCAACCATTCTCGTCTGATAATCAACGTAAGAATCCACACTATCGATTGTTGACATTCTGCGGTCTTCCAGTTTCACCATCGCCCTCGATATCGTATCAATCAAGCCAGTAACTATTCCATTTGACGTAGAAATATTCTCCAATGTATTCTGTAGTTCTTGCAAAGCATCTTTTGTAGACTCAACAGCATCATCCACTTCTGTATGTAAACTTACAGCGTTCGGATTGCCTCCAGACTCCTTCGTAATATAAACCAATTGCAAAACACTTTCAGCAACAGTTTTTGTTTGATCCAACAGTACCATCTGTTGTTTGGTATGTATCATGTTAGAAGCTGCTCCAATCGCTCCCGAAACCATAGGTTCGCAATAAAGTGCAACTTGTGTCACGGCATGTCCAACATTTTCTGCCTCGTATTTTGCAGCATTTCGAAGTGGTTCCAGTTTTTCACGCAATTCGCTCACGCAATTTTCCATCTGATCCAAGAATCCCATATTGTTTTCGCGACGAGAACTTAGGGATTGCGAAACTGCACTTAATGAAGCTGCGTCCAGTTCTCGGATTCGCGCAGAAATTTTTTCTGCTGCTATGTCGCATTCTTTTTGTCCAGGTGCTTTTTCACGAATCGACGCTACAAGAGATTTGATGGAGTCGCTGACACTCTTGCTGTGGTTTGCCAACAGTTGCCATGTTGGCGGATCTTTTGGACTCACAGCGAGACTTTTTGCTGCTTGAACCATTGCGCATGAACCAGCGATTATCGCCTTGCCAGCTGAAGTGATTGGTTCTTGAGCAGCGCGCGCGGCTATCGATATTTTTGCGGGCTGACTGGCAAATTCTGGAGATCCCGCGAATGTGCAGAAGTTGTCGATCGCCTCGAGGAGTGGCCCCGTTGCAGCAGCACATTTTTCGCGGTTTATGTCGGAATAGTCAACATCCAAAATTTTAATATCGTCCACCTGCAATTTATACAAAAAAGTTAGATGTGTTACTAATTAACTTTTATGCATCATAAAATTGACTTAATTTTATTCACTTTCTCTTAAGCAGATAGATAAATCGTTTGGCTTTTTTATAAATGCGAGAGAGATGGAGAGAATGAGACTTCCGTATGATCGAGCAAGACTGTGTGAAATGACTTTACAATCCGTTTAAATGAGTTTTAATAACCGTAAAGTATTTATCTTCAAAAACCTTTTATGCTGTCGTATTATTGACCGATTCATTACAAAATACACTTACCATCTTCAACTTTAGTTACTAAAAAATTACAAATAAATTTGTAAAATTTGATATAAATCTAAACTGAAATGTTAATTAACCAAAACATAATTATAGTTTTTTCTATAACGATAAACAATTAGTAAATTTAATTACTTAAAAAATGTATTTTATATTTGAAAAATATTAATTTGTATCTATATATTAAATGAAATTAATATATTAGGTAAAATGCGTTTATTAATAAAATATACTAATAATCTGTTAAGTTATGTTATTATAACAATTTAAACGTTCCTGCTATTCTGTTATGTTTAATCCGTGAAAGAACGCCTACATCGGTATCATATTGTTCGCTTTCTTTATAGTTTTACTTCGAAGCTCAATCCTCGTTACATAATCTTATCATGTTCATAATTATTTTTTTTGTCATTATACTGCAATACTAATTTTATCAGTTGAAATAGATTGGTTTATGTCATTAGTGACTAAGAAAGCTTTTCAAGTAAAATGTAATAATGTTCCAGCTGAAAATGGAAATATATGTGGGTGGGGTACATCCTGTATCCCCAACACGAACCTTACAAAGCAAACGAAGTGTCAGGTTAGAAAGTCAATTCATGTATTGATCTTGACGTAGAAACATCTGTGAAAGTGTCACTTTTTAATTTAGCAATACATTTTAAGACTATTTATAAAACAATTTAAAGAAAAAACGTTCATGTTAATAACAAAAATGATTCCGTATAGAAACTTTTCGGGATTGCTACGAAAAGAATAATTTTGACGTAACTAGCTTAGTTATTATGGTGATGTTTAGAATGCTCCGTTTTAGAAAAAATATTAACATTTGACAAGTTTGATAAAAAAAGAAGTATTTTATTAGAGAAATTTTGTGCAACATTTTTATCAAGAAATGGCTCCGAACAAATACAGTTTTACACCATATCAAGAATTATGGCTTGAATATGTAAGTAATAAAATATTAATTTTTTATAGTAACATTTTATTTCAAATAATATAATATAATTGTAGTTTAAAATACACATTATTTATTATTAATTATTATTTAACATTCTATTCATAATTGGTGCGCTAAATATAATATTTTCCGTTAACTATTTCCGTGAAACTGTTAACATTAAATATAATCATTATTTGTTGTTATTAATGCATAATTTAATGGTTTCAGTTGTATTATTACGAGCCTTACATGAAACGTGTGGTAAATACAGTTTTAAATCAAGCATATATGGATGAAATTACTCGAAAGACGCGCGCCCTAAACGTATCAAGGGACTACATAAATGAAATGTCAAAAGAAGAAGATAGTAAAATCGAAACGTGGGATGATCCAACAGGAATTAAACGACTTTTTAAAAATTTTGAATATGTTCCTTATACGGAGTGTTGGGAATGTAATGATTCTTGTACGTGTGGTTTTGTTGGAAGTGTGTGGTTAGTTAGTATGAGTAGAACATTAAAAGATAATCAACTTTATCATTATGAGAAATGAGAATATTGTAAATTTCAATTGTATATATGTGAATTTTTATACATTAATATAATAATTTTATTTTATTATAAGTAGCGTCATTTATATAGTTTTTTTATATATTGTGTGCATTTCATATATATTTATTCAATATATTTATTAATTATTGTACTCAGATTTATATTAGATATTTATTATATAGATTAGAATTATACTTATTATATTATATGTCGGACAATAACTTTTGAAACAAATTAAAAGGTATATTTTTGTCTCGCATTCTTTTTATAGAATGTTATTGATTAAGAAATTAAAATAAAAGAGCATGCTATTATTATACAATTAATCTTTATACATTTATAAATAAACTTGTTAAACTTAGAAAATATTGTGATTAAATAAGAAAGTCAAAAATAAATATAAGCTTTATAAATAAATCGCCCTTTTTTCGATATGTATTTTTTCCAATTTTATGTTAACGAGTATCTATATATATTCAGTATTTAATATAAAGATATAAAGGAACGATTAAATAAATTTACTTTTAATTTATTTTATTGCCTAAATGCCTTTATAAAATACATTCATACAAGATTCTGTATTTTATACTTCCTTCTCCAGCTGCAAACAGGTAGCAGAAAGTTTTTGTTCTGCTACGATACTAAACTATTATTCGTGCGATAACATTGCGTTTCGAATTACCCAAAATAAGGTTTACTTTAAATAACCTGACATAAAATGCAGTGCCTTATACGAACACTCGTGTTAAAAATTATTACATTCGATATATAATTTCGAGGTTTATGATTTCATTTTTACTTTTTTACTAAACATTTTACTAAAAATCATTAGTTTTTGTTTCTACGTCACACTAAAGTTTGTGTTTTTTTTTTTAATTTTAGTGATATTTAAATGTTAAAATTAAAATTAAATTCAATCTCATCATTCATTTATTATTTTATAAAATTTTATAAAATAATTAATCATCATTTTACATATTGTTGCAGTAAATCATATGTTCTGCTTCACTTTTAATTCACAGTTTTCATAAAAACTTGTATACACGTTTAAACAAATAAATTGTATTACTTTTTATATTCAAGATTTTTCAAATAAAAAAATGATTTAAATATTAAATATTTAAACAGTAGAATGTTAAAGAATACTCACCAGTCTGGCAGTAGAATTGGCTACATCCTTAGCGAGCTGCACAAAGTGTCTCTTTGCAACTGGATTACTCGTCTTGCTGGAAGCGACACGGCAAGCAATGCAGAGAGCACTTGTGTGTTTTGCAATGACAGTCGCAGCAGAAAGCACTTGTCGATGAGTGCTTGCAGGATTTCCTAAATTCTGACAAGCCGAATGAATAGCCTGTGCTGCTCTTAAAACATGAGCCTGGTCCACTAAACCGGGTTTTCCAGCGACCGACGTTGGGTCACTGACACCCACAAGATATGCGGCTTGAGCAGTTGCTTCAATCAATCCACAAACACTTGAAGAAACTCCTTCAACTGCTACAGAAAATTGTTCATGTTCTGACTTTTTTGCATGATTCGCGATTCCCGTCATTCCATCGCCTAAACTTTTGCTCTTTTCCATAACAGTTTCGAGACATTCAAAATAAGTTGCATCAGAAATCGGCTCGCTCGGATTGTCCAGAAGTGAGCTCATCGATTGAATATTACGAATCGCATTATCACATTCATTTTGCCCAGGTGCAGCAGCGCTACATACGTCAACCAAGTAGTTAATGGAATCGGTGACTGCTCGAGCTGCAGCAGATAGTTGATTCTTTGCATTTGGAGCATTTGGATCGGCAGCCATAGATTTCGCAGTGACCAGAAGTTTGCTTGAAGTTAAGGACACATTTTTCAATGAAACAACCATTTCAGATCTGGCTTCTGTTGCGGCTTGTCCAGCTATTTCCATACCGACATTTAGAAGATTTCCGAAAGCGCTCGTGAAACGCTTAGTTGATGTAGCTAATTGAACCGGAGAACGAACTGAAGATACTACGTTTGAAGAAGCATCATTTAGGTTTGCTGCGGCATTGTTCAAATCACTTTGGAGTTGTCTGAAATAAATATTTTTTAAATAAAAATATATATTATATCTACAGCTATTTAATACATTAAATAATACAATAAATATAATGATTAACAAATATCCAACCTGCAAGTCTTCGTTGTTTGCGGGAATTCATTATTCAATGCCAAACTCATGTCGTCAATGGTTTTAATTGCTTCCTCTACATCTCGTTGTCCTGGCAAACAGGACACGCATTTGTTCAAAGAATTAGAAACTTCTTTTGCAACCGCTTGTAGATTAGCGTCATTATTCGGATTGTCTGGATTTTGTAAAGCATATTTTGCTTCTTTCACAAGTTTAGCAGACTTTAGAATTACATCGTCTGCCGTCATAAGAATTTTTTTCTGCGTTTCCTGTTGTGATGTTGTAGCCGCAACCCCTCGGACAGCTGAAGTTAGTTCTTTAAGTGCACTGGCCGTTTCTCTCGCGGCACTTCCAGTGTAAGCATCGTTGCCTTGTTTGGCCGCCGAAAGTAATTGTGCCATGGCAAAACCTACACTCTTTGAAATTCCACCAAGTCGCAACGAAGTAGATTCTGCAGTTTCGCCAGGCAGTGGTCGTAAATTGGATGCTTCGACATCACGATAAAATTCGCCAATTTCTTCTTTCAAGCTGTTAATCAACTCTTCAGCAGCATCAAGTTCTAATCCATTGCAAGCTTCTCTTGCACGCGTTACAGCAGATCTGAGATCTGCAAGAGATGATCCTAAATGTTGAGAAGTATTGTTTAATTGTTTAGCTGACTGTTGATCGGTAAGTGTCGGAATGACTGCACGAGCAGCTTTAATAACCGCAGTTCCTGGTTGTAAGAACTGTTCCGAAGCGTTTATTAAATTTAACTGCGCAGTGGGATTGTCCGGTTGAGCTTGGGTGCCCTTGACTCCTGCAACTAGGTTTGGAAGGTGCTGAGCCATCGTGCGGCATTCAGCATTGAGTTCTTCTTGGCTGTTTGGATTTGTGTTGTGCGATGCTGCTGCAGAAGATGCAGCCATGCATTGGGTTGCAGTTGAAGCAGCTTGTTTTGCACAGAACTCTAGACGATGTATTAATTTACGACGCAAAGCTGGTGTTGCAGCGGCTGTTGTCGCGGCTCGTAATTCTTCGGCTGCAAGACGTAATTGGTCCTGCATTTGTGCGTTGTTTGGACTACTGGCACATTGTCGAGCTGCTTCAACCTGTTAAACAATGAAATTAATTAAAATAATTAAATTATAATGAAATTGTTATTGTATAAAATTAAAACATATAAGAAATCAAGAATGATAAAATCATTTGTTTTTTATATCTTAATCTCATTATCTAGATTCTTAAGAGGATGGACAAGTGCTGCTACACCGGAGTTAGTGTCTTTTTGATTTACACAAATATTATGATTTAAATTAAAATATGTGTAGGTACTCGGTGTTCTTGAATAATAGGAGAACATTTTCATCTATACAAAATAATTTTTCGTTGTATAGAATAAGCAAAAAACATGAACAAAAAAAAATGATAATGCAGATTTCTATTTTTATTTGTTCACGTTTTTTTCAATACTGCATGTAAATAAATAAAATTTTCTTTCATAGTTTAATTCTCCCATTCAATATAAACACCGACTATCTCATGAAATTCAATCATAAAAAGTAATAATTATATAAATCAAAATAACACTAAATCTGGTGGACAATGACTGTGCCATCCTCTTAAGAAATTAAATGACTGATAAAGTAAATTGAGTATTAATTTTAAACAAAATTACCATCTTAGCGGTTGCATCAGCAAGAACTTTTGCAGCAGCCAATAATCTCTGTTGTTGTTTGAGATCGCTTTGTTTTTCTGCTTCACCTTTAATACTCTGTATTAACTGGGCTGTTGCTTGACTAACAACTCTCGCCTGACGTACCATTTCACCTGTATCTCCTGAACTTGCAAATAATTTATCTGTTGCAACTAAAATGGTTTCTACCGCACCTTCTTGTACAGTTTCCTTAGCTCTTTCGCCCCGTGTTGCTATTTTAATATGATTCAACAGATCATTCAGTGTTCGTGTGACTTCTGCCGCTGCTGCGCTTAATTCTTTTAATAATGTTTCATTGCCACAGGATTCGTTGCAAACCTGGACAAGATTTTCCACGGCTTTTGTGAGTTCGCGCACGGCGTTCATCAAGTGAGTTTGACAAGCTGGAGAAAGCAAAGTTGGTGCCACAACTTTGGCGCAGGCTACTAATTGTGACGTAGCTAATGCACATTGCGCTGCCGCAGTTATTACGCGATTTTGCGTAGCTGAATCTTCGCAGGCGGCAGAGATGTTTCGACTTTTGAGTACCAAAGCTGCGGCAGTATTGGCTACGGCTTTGGCCAATGCAAGCAACATGTCTTGCAATTCACGATTCGAAAAGTCATCTTCGCCAATTCGAGTTAACACTTGATGAGATGCTTCTCCGACGCGCGATGCAGCATTCAGAAGATTTTGACGAGGCTGAAAAAGGAAGCAAAATATTTGTTAGTTTAAAATGTTAACATTTTTTTAATTTTCATTTTGGAAAGCATTTAGCACAAAAATACTTTTATTATTAATAATTAATAAAAAATAATTTGTTGGAGAAGAATATTGAAAAACTTTAAATTGCAGACGTTACAAGTACTTTTTTTATAAATAATTAATGTATAAAGTTGAGAAAAAAGTTGAAATAAAATTAATCAAAAGACAGATTTGTATCAAAATTGAAGGTAAAATGTTATATCTGCCAATAAATAATCGAATATTGAAATCCTATCTTCACGTTTGATAACATATCAAGTTTTTTTTTCATTCCATTTAAGATGTCTCAAGATTAGATAACGACTTTTAAATCAACGTTAAGCACAAAACAATGTCCGAACTAACGAAAATACAAATTGCATATTTCTTCTTATATTAAAACAAAGCAGTCTATACATATAGCGTTATACTAATCGAAATTTCACTACGATGCTTACGTATTGTCCGTAAAGAGTAGACGTTATATAAAAGGGCTGCAGAGAATGGGGAAATTGCAAACAGAGGACGTTAGATCGAAGAATAATGGGTGAGCCAAAATTGGAGCAACTCTAGTAGGTTTTTTTATATTGCGTTTTATGTTGTTAAAATACTTTTGTATCATAATTTACTAAATAAATATAAAATAAGTTTAATTATATAAATGATTTCAAATTATACAAAAATTGTTTACTTATAAATATGTAAATTAAATATAAAATGCTTCTTTTTAATTATATAAAAAAAGTTGCTCCATTTAATGGTTTGATTGATGAAAAACAGTATAAGAATCTCACCTCCTTTGTTTCTGGCTCGGTTGCTTTGAGTAAGTCTGAAAAGGCAGAGCATAATTTGCGGGCAGCATCAAGAAGTCGATCACCGGATGAGTCGTCTTCCATAAGTGCGGCGATCATTCTCACGCCTTTCGTCATCTCGGGCAAATTGGATGTTATAGTGGTGATGGCAGCGCCGACTGCCGTGTGATCGACGTTGTCTGCTGGACCAGACGTCAAAGTTACAACTTGAGCAGTCGCAGCGTTCATCGCTGCAATCTGCGAACCCACACTCTGTTTGTGCGTATCGATTGTCTGTTCGATCCATCGTAACGAGGCAGCGTCTGTGCCGATTTCGGGTAGCTGTGCTTTCGTTGTTAATTCGACTTCGGCATATTGAATCACCTCGTGACCCGCGGTAATTGTCGATAGTAAGGCACGTTGAGGTTCAGATAGGACGGATGTAACTTTAGTCTGTTGCACCTAATTTGTGATATAAACATTAAGTTAGAATTTGTTTTTCACAATAATTCAAAGCATTCTTAAAACGATCACAGGATTTACAGGTTAATCATTTCAAAAGATTCTGATTTTTCAGATTATTTAACTTTTTCTTCAATTTAGTGAGATTATGATTATATTAATTAAGTCACTGAAAATTCGTAATTTCCAAATATGAATGTTAATGGAACTTGAAATCAAATTAACAGCTGTTTTTATATTATATGATAATTAATTTTAATGGAAAATCAGATTCTTTTAACTTGAATCAGTGTGCTACAACAGAGAAGCAGAAATAATTTATTTGATTGTGATGTAATGATAATTGTTTTTTTCTAATCAAATTTATATTATAGTTTTGTACGGTACTAGGGAAGGAGTTACGTCGTTAATTTCAACTAATTTACGATAATTTCCAAAAATAATCAATAGAAGTGTCTTCTGTGAGAAAAAAATATGTTTATCTACCATTTTTACTTTGTATTTATGTGTTGTAAAATATTATTTCCACAAGATTAATAAAAATGAAAATTACAATAAATTTCATTTACTGTTTAGTACTTAGTAGACTATGAGATATCAAATTTTTAATGTCGAAATGAACTTAATATTTGTGCATTCTTGTGTCTTAATAAAATGCAAATTGCTATACATTCTGTGGCCGTTTTACGAAATTGAACACATATGCAAATACGTGAAAAAGCTGTGCATTAAATTCAAAGAGAGCTTCCCTATTTGAAATGTCAATAAATAATGACTATAGAAGAAACAGTAATAATTATAACAATATAGCAACAAAAAATTTTGTTTCGTGATTTTTAAAAAATCGATATAAAAATATCATAATTACGAAATCAACTTGCGACAATAGGCTGAAACCCATTCTGTGAATGAAAAAAACAACGAATGCAATACAGAAATAAATAACGCAAAGTATTCAAAAACGGGCAACAATTACGTGAAAGTTCAGGTTTCTTTATAGTTGACAAAAGAAGCCAAAGATAGAAAGAGAAAAAAAGTTTTTTTTCTTCCACCACAATGTACCTACTCTGTGTCCGCAATAGAAGGCGCCTAGCATGAAAAAAATTGTAATCGTCTATTATTCAGTTCCTCTTTTTTGTTCAATTTTTGACAATAAACACACATATTTACTCAAATTATTAATGCTCTTTTTTCGAAAAACAACACAAACAAAACTTCGATAATCACTGCGATCCCTAAGAAACGATGGACTATGTTTTGAAGCAGATTTTGCCCATAACGATTTTTGTTCCCATGTAATGAGATATTAAATATATCTTTTTTCATTCATATTATTTAAAAATGTCTGTGTTTTCTTAGTTCAAAAACCAATTATCGTGATGGACAAAATCCTTGTTTTGCAGATTCTTACCATTGGGGAGGTGTGAGCGATGTTGATTTGTCCGCTAACAGTGGTGTATTGTGCACTTGCCATATAGCCGGTTCCATAGGGTCGGGCTCCTGAAAATTGTTTCATGCAGTCTACTCTTTCTAGTTCAAAATGTTATATACAAAATTGATCGCCTCGTTCGATTCCTCGTGATGGTGTTTCGTTGAGTGTTTTATTCGATTTTTTTGACAATGTTTAGGCAACGAAATTCTTTATCAAAGAGCTATATCACAATTTTATTTTTGATTAAATAGTAAAAGCAAAGGAAACACTTGCTCGAAATTGATTAAAAAGTCTAATTTTTTTAATAATCTTCGTTTTCTTTTGTATAAAAAATTTGGTTGCAAAAACATATTTTAAGTTGGTAGGGAATAAGTAGATGAATACATACACCAATATTTTTACAGACAGATAATTTTGTTTGGTTTGTCAGATTATATACAAGAAGAAGAAGGTAACATCGAATACAACAAATACGAGGATTCAAGCGTGCTATTGTTTTATACAAATATTAATTATGGTCAATTCATATTTGTTTGTAACTAAAAATCTATATTTGGTTTGTTATTTTAATTATATTTGAGGGACATTTCCAGTCAACCTGAGGTTCAAGTCAGATGATTTTGTTCGAGATAATATTTTTCATGATGATACTATTAATTTGATTAATTGGATTTCAAAAAATTTGTTTGAGTGATGTAATTTATGTTACGGACAAAAAACTGTGTGAAAAATATTCGTTTTTCTCTCACACTTTCGTTTTTGGAAATTATTACTATTTTACAATTTGTTAGTGCATTTATAATTATAATAAATTATATAAATTAAAGTATGCAAAGAAATTAAAAGTCAAATTCAACGATAATTGTGACGATAAAAATGCACTAAAGTAGAGTAAAATAATAATAACAAACACATTTTAACCACATAAATTGGGAATGCTTATTAATTCATTAATTATATAAATATTTCATGATTATGTCTATTAATTGAATAATCCATTTTAGTTTCATTACTTCGATTAATTATTACGTGTTTCGTAATGAATAAATTGGTTACTATATATTAAGTATAAATCTGATTATATGATCTATTGATTGATTATTATTTAAGGTAAAGAAGTAGTTATACAATTAGCCATTAGTAAAATGGTAATATTGTTCAAACTGTTGCAGTTTATTTTTTTACCATCAAATGTGGTTTCTTCAGTTGTGGTTGTCCGTTCATATTCTTCGTGTACATACACTGTAATGAAACTCATAATTAAACAAAAGAATATTTTCTGTGATAATACAAACGAAATATGGAAAAAAATAAACCAATTTTTTTGGTTTTTTTGTCAAATCAATATAATGACACAGAAAATGCAATTTACAGCAAAAGATTTGTATAAAATATTAAAATAAATGTTTACGACATAAATAAATCTACAAAAAAAATCAAAATTAAGCTACACAACACCAAATATTACAAACTCAAATATACATATTTTTTGTAACATCATTTTAATATTACTTGAAAATTAAAAATCAATTAACAAGTTTTCATGAACATTCTTCCAAGACACACTGCTAATTTATTTCAATACAGAGAACTGAAGATATTTTCTATTCACTTCGAGTTCATTGAGATTTATTATGCAAATTCACACATTGAAAATGCAAATTTACATTTCGGAAAATAATTATTTTGTATATAAAACATTAATAGAATGTCTATCTTTATTTACATAATCATAAGAATAGTAACTATTAAAAACACTGAATACTTTATCTGAAAACTAATTATAATAATAAATACAGCTGACTTGATCCTAATATCAAATTATAAAATTTAGATAGATATTTGTAATAAATATTCCGACATATTTTATTATATATCATTGTAATGTCTGACTGATATTTATAATAAATGTCAAAACTTTGGTGGCAATATTCTGCCGATTAAATATTTTTAGAATATTTATATTTTTTCGCTTATCTAAAAATTCAAGCAAAAACAGACCATTTCAAAATTTAATCGAAAATATAATGTCTTCAAAATGTTTTATTATTTGTTCATTTATATATGTATACGGAAATGATTATCTTTTCGCAATAATAATTCGTAAATAAGAACTCACCGTCGCCTCCGGCTCTCATAACCGCTGGCATTGCCACGGAGACGGCTTCGACATTTCCTTTGCCAACATTGCTCGTTTCGTGCTGCATGATCGTTGCCCTGTGCACAAAATTTCGATGTTTAGTATCTTTCTGCAAACAATCAATTTCATTCGAAACAGAATGTTCACTATCATAACCGAGTGCCGATAAAACGTATTTATAAAGTAACTCTCTGAGAAAGTCTCCCATGACAGTTGTCCCGATGCAACTGTTGGAAAATGTATTGACCTCGTAAATACTGTAATAGATCAATTCGAGACATCGAGCGAAGCTAATAAAATGCAGCGTATACATCGCTGTGCTTAACCATGCTAACGAAACGTTAATTGCACTTGCAGATTTGTGTCGATCGAATGTTCGCTGAGTTAGAAAAAAATCTCGGCTTTTATAACTTTAATAAAATAATTAAATAAATTTGTTTTAATTCTGTATTTTCTTAAGATTAAAACTTACTTTAATGGTGAAACACTGTCTTCAACCATAGTGGAACCTTCGTCTCCTTCAATTCCAAAATGGTCCTTGGCTTTTTGCTTTTTCAAAATAATGTCGATATAACCAGCAATTAGCTGAAGAATTTGTTCCGCTTCGGTCGTTTGAACGCTGTAATACTGATCAGAATAATCGCCGAAATCGAGTGTAAACGTATTGGGCGAGGCGCCCCAACGTCGCACCGTCGTAAGTGGCCATGTTCGTAAGATTTCCTTCGTTTTCTCGTCGAGACGTAAGACTGAATCTTTCGTTACACCAAGAAGTCGTGGTACTAACTTATTTTTGCCCTTCATCTTTTCTTTCACCAAGAAAAAAGTTACACCATACGTGCTTAAAGAACGTGCCGTTTTTGTGTATAAGACTTTAGCGTCCAATTCTGACAATCCTGCGTGCTTTTTGTGCTCGGCGAAGATTTTTTTCTCAATACCTTTGACTTTTAAGTAAGATTGTGGAAGAAATTCTTTTAAACTGCAACAACAAAAATTCAAACGAAGAAAAGTAAATTAAATTTTAGCTAACTTTAAAATTGGTATTATTATGTGTTAAACTTGTTTGTACTTTTTTCTATGATTAACAGTTAATAAGTTTGAACATTTATCTTTTAATAGAAACTTTTATATAAAGATTTTTTATTAACTTTATATAATTAATATTTAAAGAAGTATTAAAAAATGAAAATAACGCAATGTTTTACTGTACGCTTTTAATTATCCAAACTTTAGATAAAATTTAATGCAAATTGACTTAATGTAAATAAAAAAGTACGATAGGAAACGTACTCTAAAAATCCAGGCTTGTGCTTATCCTCTTTATGATCTCCAAATTGAATTTGACACTGGATCCCAGCGAAAATGCACGCTTTTTCCTGAGTGATAGGATGGGTGCCATCGAGAATAGCATCCCTCGCTTGGACATATAAAAGAGACAGCTGCACCGGGTCGCGACTGTCGATGTTCTGATCGGAAAAGAAAAACTTTCGTCGGAGCAGCACTGTTTCAGATTCATCGACGCCTTGTTCTCGCAGGGTCTTGCTCGGATCGATCCAGTTCACTGATACAAATTCAGTTAATTATTTAATAAAAATATAACAACAAGCATTTTATATTTCAATTTATATATTCGTATATACTCATTATAAATGAAAATAAAAGTAATACCTTCATCATCTGTTTTTAATTTTTTTCTTAGTTGATCCATTTTTGCGTCTCTCTCGCCTTTTTCTTCTTTTCTTCTTTTTAATGTTAAAGTACCAAAATTGCTTGGTTTTTGGTTTTCCGTCTCTTCGTCGGGTAATTCGCGTACTAAAGAGTACTCATCGTGATTCGTAATGCCAATCTTTGTACAGATTACTACCATGAGATTTGCAACTGGTTGACTGTCATCTACCAGCATCGTTTTCAATGTTCCATCGAGCATCCTTACACGGAGTGTCCTGAGTTTGCGACGATACTCAAGTAAATCTCCGTTTCGTAATAAATAATAATCAAGGTTCCTGCCAGGTTCCAACCAAACGCCCTTCTTCGCATCTTCGTCTGATAGAAATAGGCCATAGTCTTTTGCTGAAATTAATGGATTTTGACTTCGATGCTCTGTTATGCAAAGACGATCGAAATTTCCAATTGAGTTATTGATTAGTCAATCGCTTTGAATTTCAACATTTCATTAGATGTTAGATGTTAATTTTAATATTTAAATATTAAACTTAAAATATTTTTGATTTAACCATTTGTGGTCAAATATTAGTAAAAACTTACGTTGACCCATGTTGCTAGCTTCGACCAGCTTCTCTCTGATAATACGACAAGCATCGTAAATCGACGTGCTGGGATCGAACTGCATCATTTTCGTTAAGTTTTTCTCCGGAATGGAAATACGAAGTGAAAGCATTGCCATTGTGACTGCGGATGGTGATGTTCTTCGTATTCGAAAACCTCCAGAGTCACTCGACTGAAACATTTAAATTGAAAGTGTAACTTTAGTCGAAAATATTTCTGCAAAAGAATTTTACTTAAATATATTAAATATCTTAATTTCGCTTATATTATATATTGATTATTCAATAGTCAGATTATTTTTTAACTATTTATTTGTTTAAAACAAAGAGGGGAAAAATGTAAAAGAATTATAAAAAGACGATGGTGAGTTGATTAAATGTACGAGGCCTAAGTGCAGATTTTTCCCTACTTATTTAGTTTATCGATTACTCGCAGTACAGTACAATTGCCACAGATTTACCGCGGGATTCAGTATACCCGAGGGCGTAAAAGCAAGCCCGATGCTGGGCCAATTCGATAAAAGTAAATAGTCTCGTTTGCTCCTAATTAAATTGATCAACAGACTCCAGTGATTTTGGGGGAAAAGATAACAAAGTAGAAGCTTCACGATTGCTTCGCCAATCAGCACCGCTATTCAATCAAATCATCGCATTATTATCAATTAACGTCTCCTCCGTCATTAAACTGGCTACTTTACGAGAAGAGTTTCGTTCCTTTTGATTGAAAAGAATGTCAGTAGCGTTACTTTCGTTTATACTTTGATCGAATGCAAATTATTATTATTTTTTAAATCACCTAACTCACAGTTAAACATTTATTAAGTTTCTAAAAATCAATATTTATCAATATTAAATGACGAGATGAAATCATGCAATTCGTTTGTTAATGTAATATAATTCAATATGACTTAACGTCAAACATGAATTGTTATATTTGCAAAATAAATAAATGTGAACTTTGTAATTCAAAAGCAACTCAACTTCCGGGCTGATATTTAGTGGAAGTTGAAGTTGACAATAAGTGCAAATGAAATGCGAATTGTTTCGGTCATTGACTTGGTGTTTGGTGTCTGCTTGCGAGGCGAGCGTTAGGGCAAGCGCAGGGCGGGGGAGAGATACGTGTTACAAAGGATAAATTTGGTGCAAACATCCACGCTATTGGAGACTTCTGCTGGCGCAGAGGTTGCCAAGCAACGCCAATTCTGACTGTGTCAAATTCAAGAAAGAGAGAAAGAGAGTCCACGGAACTCATCCCCCTAAAGACCCTTCTTACAAGCCCTCTCACTCAATTTTCACGCAATTCAGAGACACATGGTTATCGAGTCGGTCTCACGCTCGCAACTTTGCATTCAACGTTTCACGCTGTCACGAGTTAAGTGAAATCAGCGTTAATCAAATCAGCTCTCGTTTTCGACAACGTTTATGCAAATTTTGCCCCCTTTTTTTATTGCCGCTCATTAATCGTGTAACTGTTTTCCCGTGCGGCTGCAATTAAAGGGGTATTACAATAGAATGTAATATTATACGATTCTTTTATGTATTCATAATCTTTGATTAGATGTTGCATTCATGTTATATATAAACAGTGATATAGAGTTGGCTTTAGTCTAATTGACCATAACTAGGTGTTGATAGTGAGTTTAATTTAAGAAAAGTGGAGCATAATTTAATTTTAGTGTGAGCTGTTGTAATATTAATAGTTTTTAAGAGTTGATAAAATGTTGGATTATCAATGTTGACAAAGTTTAATTAACTGTGCTTAAATATTGATAATTCAGTGCAAAAGTTTGACTATAAATATTATACATTCTCGGGATTTAATAATAATGAATAGATGTTGAGAATAAGTTTATTTCAAATAAACCTTACGTTTATTTCCAAATCTCATAAATCATTGGCCTTGCTAATTTATGTTAATTCAAGAAGATACTTACCCAAGTTCGATTGATCAGTTTGATAATTTTTCTTTTTTAGTGTATTCGTAAGTTGTTGATTGATTTTCGACAGATTCAAATTAATTGAGTCGGATAAACACACCATCATTATGTATGTAACTATGATTTGTTAATATTGATCGGATAATTAAAATCTAATTGACCAAAGATTTTCATCATTCGAAATAAACTTAGAAATGAAATTATCGGATTAAAGAAAGACAGAGAGACTGAAAGATAGAAAAAACAATTGATGATAAATTAAGAAGGTGCCTGCTGTTAAATAGCAATGAGAAAAAGTCAAAAGATCGTCGGATAGAATAATTAAGACCTCCTTGTTGTGAAAAGTTGGAATTGAAATTGTTGTAAATGAAGTTCCCCGCAGTGCAAATCGCTTAAGACAGTTGTCCCCGGTAATCGTTATACATTGAAGTAGTGCATTCTTAATTATAAAACTACTTTGAATAAATTTAAATATTGATAAACGTTCTTTGCTGCGCTTAATGAATCGAAAGAGTAATGAAAAAAATTCTGTAATTATCCAATATCTGGTTCAAAGTATCATTCAAAGATAAAAGAGAATAATGCATGGCATTATACAAATAACTCGTTAATCGATAAACTCCGTTTAATATAGTCTAGTTAAGTATTGCCACTTTTTTTCAGTTAAATGCAAGATTTATTGCAAATAATTATTTATTTTTTCGCAAATAAAATAACATAATTTAGATTTTTTCTTTTCTTTTTTTTTGTTTGTTTTTTTTTATTTCTATTAAGAAATGCTAGTCGCAACATTGTGTATGGATTTTTCAATCATATTATTTATATACAATAAAAATCACACAAGAATATTACATTTCAATAAAAAAAATTCAACACAGTCAAAAGTGATATTAAGTGTAACTTAAAAAGAGTCGATGATTTCCTGAAATAGATTTTCAAAGCTTTTATAGCTTTATTCCTAAATCGACATGTTTCAATATTTTGGAATAAAACATAAAATCCCGAGCGTTCTGTTAGTATATGACTTAACCGAGTAAAAGTTACGTTTTGAAATAGCGAATAATGGATCCGTTGTACTTAAATAAACACACACTCTTAGACATATTAATTCCGTTACATAAATTTTGTCTTCATGTTACCATTTTGTTTCTCATAATTAGAAACATTTCTATACAAATGGTAGGTTTATTACTAAGACAATATAAATAACTATCTTGCCAAATGTTCTTCTATCTCATACTTCATTCTGATTTAATATTTTAAATTAAACAGATTTTATTCTACTTTATTATTATTTCAAAATTGTTTAACTTTCTTAAAATAAAAATTACTTTTTTACTTTGTGTACATATCTATGTTTCTTTTCTTTTTTTTTCCAGATTTTCCTTAGTTTAATAAAAAATGGGGAGAAACATGATTCTCTTTGTTTCTAACAAATGACATTATAATGGTAAAATAATACGAAGCATTTCCATTTCTAATATACGGTTCTTTTCTGTAACAATAAGATATTTCTAAGAGGGCTAGCTAGATATTTCTAAGGGGCTAGGCGTAATACGAGAGCGTTGTTTACGTAGCGTTGCTACCTCGCTTACGCGAGCAAGCTTAATGGTATCTTAAGCAAAATTGAATCACCACCCGCAAAGTAACTCCATTCTCGATTGAGTTCGGTAACCTCGTTACTTATTAATCCGATTCAGACAAACATTTCTTATATAGGCCAGTTTGCTAATGAAAATAAATGCCATTATACGCTTCTTCTTCTTTAACAAACTGCGTTTAAAATGTTTTCAACATTTATAAATTGCATATCAAAATAAAAATGTAATGCTCAAAGTTAAGAATCTAGATAATAAAATAAAGTTTACAAACAAGTTTGATTGATTTAATTACTTGAAACATCTTTTTTCTTTACAACACAATAAATAAATATTGATTAGATGTCAAATCATCAATCTTGTCACGATAAATGTACGTTTCTATGTTAACCAAGTCAAAGTGATATAATATTGAAGTTTATCGCTTAATTGCAAAACTAATTGATTATTACTACATCACTGTTTGCAAGCTTGTTTATTTAAATTAATTCATTGTAACATCATCTTCCGACAATCATAAGTTCAACTTAGTTAATCGGGAAAAAATGATGTTATCAACCAACATTGTTTAAAAGTACGAAGTGTGAAGCAGATGAAATTTGTATCTAATGAGTTGCGCGAAAGCATTTTTAGCATGAAAAACGTTGGAAGAAAGATGTGAACGAAAATCGCCGATATCGGATCAGCAGCAATGAACCGAGGCATCTGTGTCGCGCGGTTATCAAAACCGGGACGGCGTTTCTGAGCAAGAGAAGTTGGCACTTCGTTTTGCGTTCCGTCCGATAGGGTGAGACGAAAAAAAGGAAAGAAAAAAAAATGAAAAAAACTTGCCACGTGTTTATCGGGTGCAAGTGAACAGTGGCCTAGGTACACGATTCGATCGATGCAAACTCGTCGGCTAAATATAGTCGATACACTTCGAAAGCCTCTTCCCGCACCGTTGACGCTTGGCGTTGCCTAATTGAGGGCATTGATTGGTCAGGCTCCCAAAAGATACGATTATCTACGCTCCACGACATCGGTAATCCAAATTCGACTTGCTAATCGATTTTCTCATCTCGTTACGCCGATTCATCCTATTTCTCCTATCCCTCCCTTTTTTCTGCAATGATCTCACGAGTTTTCATCACTCACCCCCACCCCATCCCCTACCCCATTCTTCCCTTTTGAATCGTCGAGTTTTGGGTGCGACATCGATTACATGGACTAAATGTAAACAAGTTTCCCTACGAACATTCCTTATTAAAAGAGCAAATTCAAAAAGAAATTAGGCTCTATTATGAATATATATAACTGTATCTTTTTGATTTGGGCAGATCAAAAGATATTTTATGGAATAAAGAGATAAATATATGAATAATTCAGAATAACTTTATTAAGTGGAAATGAAATTTGGATACAAGTTCATTAGTAATTATTCAACAATAGGATACATACAAATTATAATACAAAAAAAAGTGAATTAGATGCAAAGTAATGTCAAGATTGTACAGTGCTTTTATAATCTTTGTAAAACCGACATTGAGTTTAAGATGATAAAGATTTTATGATGATGCTATCCATAGTCGGTTACGTAACACAATTGCTATCACAAACTCCCTTTAGAGTGAGAGGCATTCTTCAATTCTTTGCCGCAAAAGTGGTAGCGGAGAGGGTTGTTCGGCGGTATATAAGGAACTTTACTTCTAATAGGGTCCGTAGTTGCGAAACGTGCCACACAGTTTAATGAGTTAGAGAATGTGCAAAATCTAATTTTTTTTTACTTTTTCAAATTTATTTCGTATTCTCTCCTCTTCTTTTTTGTGTATTTTTAACATAATTTTGTCAACTTTGAAATGATGCTAATGCAATTTGCAATAAATGTCATCAGTATCATTCTTTTATATTCATTTGATAATAAGAAATGTAATAATTTATATTAAATAAGTAAAAAGTAATAAATTTTTGTCATTGAATAATTCTCGTGCTTGCAATCGTGTACAAAATCGTTTTGAACACTTTTTCTCGGTCGTTGCAAATATATAAATTGCAGTATCCACGTAATATCTTGTAGATTAAAGGTTTAGAGACTTTTTATTTTGCGCAGCGCTTTGTCTACATCTCGTATGACGTACTTAGGTAGCTCTATCGAGGGAGTAAGCGGTGCAAGAGAGACTTCGTCAGCTTTTTTAGCTCCATCGAGGTCAACGTCTCGTGAGCCCGCAGTTCACAAGAATCGTTTTCACACCACCTACTGACTCGAACGAAGCCTCGCCACAGTTGTCCTTTTCTACGTTTTCCCCATCATCGCCATAAAGAATGACCAGTCATACGTGTACATGTATGTCTTGCCATATGAGACTTATTTCGAGTCTCAGGGGATGTCAACCCTTGAATTTCCGTTCTCGCAAAACCCACTCTTAGTGTCACATTAATCTTAATCGTATTTAATTGTGTGATCTATGATGCTAATTGGCTTTAATAAGAAATTCGATATATATATTTCTATGTTTTTCTCATTTTATAAAGACAAATGATATATTATTAAATAAGATCATAAATATTGATTTGTGTATGTATGCATTTTTTTGCCAATTTTATATTATAACAATAATTATAAAAATATTGCATTAATTGTATCAATGATTGCTTGTTAATAAATAAAAGCAATTTGAATTATAAAGTTTTTACAGTAAATTCAATCATTTACGTATATACATTGTTGGCGATTGATCGTGGTTCATTTTTGTTGGTTTGTTGATCGAAACAACATCAAAGTAACATTTATATTCGACGAATGTCGTTGCATCTGAACGAACATTTAATTGCCAGTAGCGTATAGATATGCGAGAGAATTCAACGATTGTTCGATGTATCGAAAACTCAAACTTTGTGGTGGTGTTGTATTAACATTCGACTTTTGATAGAATGTTAATAAATCTCATTATTGGCGAATAACAAAGTATAAAAATGTATGACCATCGACGCGCTCGAATTCCGATCGATCAATTAATGCAATTTTTTGTCCACTAATTTTCAATTTTTTTGCAATTTTCATCGAAATTATTCGTTGCTAGATTGACGGATTATAATACGATGATAAATTGTTTTTTTTTTTCGAACCAACTTCGCTAAATAAGTTTGAAGTTCGCGAGAGTTATCTTCTTATTATACAGTATAATAAATCCCAATTATTTCCCTTCTAACGATATTTTGCACTTGCCATAATCCTAACTTTCTCCTGTCATGTGAGATAGCATTGATTTTGAATTAACAGCATGAGTGCATCAGTTTTGGACATTTGAAGTTCGTTTGATATGTCGATCACCTCTTATAAATATATACATTTATTATATACATTTATTAATTTATATGATAAATAAATGAGTATTAGTAATACATTTTTATACTTGCTTTGTCTTCCTATTAAATGACGTCATATAACTTAATTATAAGTTCTATTGTAAATCAATCTAAACAGAGATAAATTGAACTTTTAATCTTTTTTTTTTACAAAACTGTGTTTATGGAAGAACTTATAAATTGAAACAAAAGAGCCGAGTTGTGAATATATTATCACCGAGTTTATAGCAATGTTTCCAATATATGAAACTTTGCTACGTGACCTGCAGTAGTCTTGAAAGTTTGTAGCTGAGTGATAATACTAAATGTTCTCTGAAATGTTTGTTAGAAAGCTTTCTTGATTAGCTAGAAAAAACGTTGAGTAACAAAAACAGTAAAAACGTGTTTTAGCAGAAGATGAAAAGTTTAGTTTCAAAACATTCATTATTGTAGTGAAAAAAAAACTTATTATATTCTTTCAACATTTGATATAAAAAATATTTTAAGGAAAATGATTAACTTATAATTTAGAAAAAACATATGAATCTATGAAAATTAGGTACGTGCGGGCTTAGGTCCGACATTTCAAAAAATATATTTGTAAGAGGTGAATGAACTGATTTGCTTTAAAAATCTGAAGATTTATGTAAAAATAGTAAGAATATGTGACTTTTGAGATGTTTTTAAAACAATAATTGGAGCAGGATCGGGCCTAAGTCATGCTTTTATCGGGCTTTTTAAATTGAATAACAAATAATTTCCAGAAATCTTAAAAATTTAAACATAAAGTTAAATATTAATATCTCCAAACAATTCATACAAACAAGTACAACGATATTTTTTTCAAAATATAATAATTCATATTAACATAAGACCGAAAAACCCCGTTTTCAGGCCCGCACATACCAAATGAAAATCATACAATATGTTCAATTCAAATAGTTTCAGTATTTGAATTTTAAATTTGATAAATTATCAACTTTGATTTATTTGGCAGTCAATCTAATATGAAAGTGCACAAAATATTATTAGTTTATTGAACTGACTTGTTAAAAAATCCCAACATCAAAGCACATCGAAGTTTGTATTCTAGTATATACATATATAGATAGATAGATATATATTTCAACGAAAACTTTTGTTCTAATATTTGGTTGAGTACTTCATGCTTTTATTTTGCAGTTTTGTGAAATTTTAATTTTGTACATGACAAATTAGGTATTTAATTATAATATGAAGCGCGGATTTTATTACGTGTATAAAGTTCAACACAATTAGAAGTCAATTATTTAGTAATTTTGTGTCAAAGTTACGCGAAAAAATCGTATAAACGACTGCTGCTATTATAAAGTTCTGATTTTCGTTCACTATGATATTATCAAACTCGATTTTAATTTTATTCGGTAAAAATCGTTCAGTCGCATTCGAATTTCATTCTGATTTGATTTGTGAGATTATACAATATAATATAAAAAGAGATAAAAGAACATATCTGTATTTTGAAATATTTTCAAATTTATTGTGCCAAAATTAAAACAAATTATTGTATAATAAATGTTTAAGACAATATTTAATCAGAAAATAAAAAATGTTTAATTGCCTATGTGGCAGAAACATTATGTTTTATAGCTGTAATTTAAAACTGAATTATTACGAATAAATTAATGTATGAAATATTCGAGTAATTTTATACGTGCTTTATGTGTAATTAAAATTTAATTATGAACATTCTGCAAAATATATGTAGTCGTTGTATTTTATTTTGGAAAGTAAAAAAATTTGTTTTATTTTGTTGCTTCTCCAAATTTGAATGATTATAATTTGTATTGAAATCATTAAATAATAATAAATAAAATATAAAATAAGAATAAATGTTTCAATAATTTCATTAATACGAAAAAATGAAAATATTCAAAATATGACCCATTTCTGTGTCGCGTATCGCTTGAAATGACTTGGCACTCTGGAATATTTACCTTACGCCACATTTTTGGTGCTTTAGTATCCTCGAAGACGATCTTGCGCGCGATTATGCCGCGAGTTGGCCCGCGGATTTGATCTGGTGCTTCAAAATGAAATCCGCGTCGTCTTTTGAGCGCGACTCGGCGATAATTTCGCCATTGTTTTGTGGGACTTTTGCGAGCGAATGCCCGTGATGCGATTATTTCTTAACGGTTGACCGCGTCGGGTAATGAAATTTTCGTGCGGAAAGGGCTGTGGAGGGAGGAAGGGCGAGCGGGGGAGGAGGCGCAGAAAGTGCGAACGCTGGATCACGAGTAGTAGAGAGCTAAAACTGATGAGACAAAAATGAAGAGGGCGGTGGGAGGACACAAGGGGGTGCGATAGAGACAGAATGATGAACAGAGAAAGAGAATATATATAGATATATATGTATGTGTGGGTGGACGTCGTCGTCCAGAATATGCAAATTAACACGAAAAAAAAAGGAGAAGAAGAAAAAAAAGGATGACTCGAAAAGGTTTTGGGTGAAGCGCGTCGCGACGGCCCCGTCGATGACCAGAGACTGAACGCGTTTTCACAGTACGAGAGATGCGAACGGTGTGCGTGCAAGTGACGGGGAACCACCCCTGTTTTCGGCGGCGGGGTGCTTCCCCGACCACCACGCGAAACGCCACCGAGAAAACGAGCAGATCCTCGCACTCGAGATCCTCGGGCTTCTGCGCACTAGTGCCCTAGTAACACACCCGCGAAATATGGCGACGAGTTGAAAGCGAATGCACTTTTTGCTCACGCTTCTAGGGGGACGGGGGTTAAAGTGTACGCGCCAATATACGTTTTTTCATTAATGTTTCAATTTTATTTTCTTTATTTGTCGCTACTTATTCGTTTAACTTTTCAGCATTAAAAATGTTTTATACTTTGAAATGTATGATATATAATATAATGATATATAATGATTGGGACATTTATTATAATTATAATTAGTTTTATTCATTCATATTTTCTGTAATTCATAATAAATAAATGTGTGCATTTTTATGTCGAGGGAAACATGGTTGGAGTGTTAAAAATATTAAAAATTCCTACTTAAATAATTAATGAAGCAAATACAAATTTACTTCCGGTGATTCAAATTATATTTTATTTTACAATTACTTATCTTTATATTAAGCGCTGTTAATATTGCTTAACCTGAAATACCTACTAAAATGGTCAACAGCGCTGCATCTATAGAACGTTAATTTACCGACAATCGCATTTTGAACTGATCATTTTGAAAACAAATGCCTATATTTTTAAATTATTGTTGGAAAAAATAATTATAAGGTTCTATTGGTAATATAAAATGAAAGTGAATATGAGTACACAGTTATAACGAATTTAATTACCACCGGAAAATTAAAAGCAATAAATTTGCACATCAATTGGATGACTCATTCTTTACACTTAAGCAGATCATAAGATTTCGATCATAAAAGCATATCGTCAGACTTTATTAACATATCACATAAAATTATTTGAAATCGATTGTAATAAAGTTTAGATTAACTAGTGATCAAAAATACTCTATGTTATTAGTCAATTATATTTCAAAATGATTATTATTCATTAACACTATAGAACTACCAATACGTCAATTTGACGTCTTTGTACATTTTCAAAATAATTTATATAACTGCTTTATCAAAAAAGTATAAATTATGCGGTTTGGTAATGAAAGTTTAGTAATGAAACATTAATGCTTTTATATTTTGGAACTTTAATTTTTATTTGTTAAAAGAAAATATCGACGAATAAAATGATATTGATTTTAGGCCGGTAGTTCTAGTGTTAATTTGTGAAATTTATGTAAAAATGACAAAAAACACAATTTAAATTTGTGTAGTTCAACACTCCTAGAAAATATTGCTTCATTAAAATAATGCGTTTTATAACGTAAAAGTTACAGCAGAACAGGGTCCTCGAGTTTGGCGCTGCACTTTCAAAATCTAAAACTTTTATGAAGTTTTCAAGTTGTAACATTTAAATTTAGAAGATAAAAATGACGCGAAATTGAATTAATGCTTGAACTTGTAAAGGTGATAAGACCTTAAATATTTGAATATTATATTTTGGTTTGTTAACATTATATTTCAAAGAAATTAATTATTTTCTTATTTCGCTATTTTATTCAAATTATTCCAGCCAAAACATAGATTATGTAGTAAAATAAAATGTTTTAACTTAAAAAAGTGTACTTTGTTTGAGCAATATAATTTTTCATTTTTTGATGGACACCTTGTGGCTAAAAAGTCTTGATAGTTTTACTCGTACCGGTTATAGATTTATAAATGGTTACGTGATGATACCTCTATAGTGTCAAGGTTGAGTTATTATACAGCACAAAAATACTGTTACCATAAATTCCGCGCGTAAATAACAACACGTTTTCCATTCTGATATACGATTTCAACGTGTCAAAGAGCTAGTCTTGGGGACCAATCGCTATGTATAAAGATATCCAATTCCAAAATTACGGTGCTGCGAACTTAATTAACGCTTGGAAGTGATTTGCGATGAGGCGCCGTGCGGACTTTGCATTTTAATGCGTTACAAGGTGTAATAGAAAATTACTTTGGCAAGAACATTGTTCCATAAAACTAACATTAATTAATTGACAATTTTTGCTTAACGTATTGAAACAATTATTTAAAACTCTTTCTTAAAATTTAGTTTGTTAAATTTGTATTTTAAATTAAATAATTTAATTTTCTGATAAGGTATCTTATTATTTAATGTGTAAATTTCATGTGAATATTATACATTAAAATATACACAAAATATCAAACACTATTGTAATATTGATGTTTTTATTTACATTTATTATCAATATTTTTAGCCAATTTTGAATTATGATCGCGAATTGTAACTTTATAAATTATACAATTTTTTTACATATGTAAAGATAAACAAATTATCAACTATAATGGTTGCATTTTAGAGATATCACTACGACGAAAGTGTCTGCTAATTAGTACAGTTTCTTCATATATTCAAATTTAAAGAGACAAAATGAAATTTAAAATTGTTATATTATACGATTCGTTTTCTGTTTTATTATTTTTTTTCTTTTATTGTGTAACTATAATATAATAACAGGAACATATAATATCATATAATATATTCATGAATGCATATAAAATATAGCAAATAAAAATATAGAAAAATATATATAAATTTAGTTTTTGATAATTAAATTGTACTCTACGTACGTGTTCTTGTTACTTTCTACATACAAAAAACAAGAATATATTATTTCATTGAATTATATACGTTGCATATAAATAAATTTTGCATTGTTTATTCTTTTACGTACGTATATAAATAAAATACTAAATAACAAAAGATGAAAAATGACAACGACACACAACAAGAATTTTTGATTTTGTAAATGAACATAAACTTACCAATTCAAGGCCATATTGACGGGCGCGCCTCTTGGCCCTTAACGTGTTACGTGGAATGCAGGACCGGCGTTATGAATCGCGATAATTATCACCTTGAAACTTGTATTATTTGAACGCAAATTAACGCCATCTACCATAGATCAAAAATAAGGTGACCAGTTAAAAGCCACTCGGTTGTGCCCGGCAGTGAATAGATTCGTGGAGTGGCCATTCACGTTGCGGAAAAATTGGTAGCACCGCGACCAGGACCACCGGATGGCAAATAAGGCGCTAAGGACGGAAGGCACGGGACGGACGGAGTGCAGTTGCGTTTGTATGCGCGGATACAAAGAAAGGCAAAGAAAATACTGGGACCGGCCAAGAGGAACACAACAGAATGGTACCGGAATAACCAACAAGATGGTTTAACGTGGGACTTTTATTGTCAGGACGGGGTGGGACGGTTTGTCTTAAGGCACAAATTGGAGTTCGAAGAACGACAACCCTGTACAAATTTAATTCAAGCGCCAAGTAGGCGAACAAAAATACGAAAAAAAGAAAAAAACAAACTAAAAGATAAATGGTACCAAAATAATAAAGGGATGATTTAACAAAAGAAGTAAGGAGATGGAAAGTCAAAATATAAAGTGGAAGATGAAGTTGTGGATAAACGATGGAAACTTGGAACTTGAACTTGTACAGCAAAATCGGATGCTGGTCCGGGGTGCGGGGTGAGTTAGGTGAGAGAGGACGAGGATGCTACCCCGAAGGCTGCCGCCAAAGAAGTGACGCGTATGTGTCCCAGCTTGTGGCACCCTAGGACGCACCAAGTGCACGATGCGCGCGCGCAAATCGGCACCAGCGACAACGCACACGATTGGTCCGTGCGTTGTGTGCTTCGCAATAATAAGGCGCCCCCCTTTTCCTACCTTGCATATACTTGTGAACAAGACCCCCCTATCATTGCATGTACCCCCGTGACTATAAGCTTCCCAACTTCGCCAATGGACTCTCTCCCTTTCTCTCTTTTATTAGATCATCTCACTCTGTGCTATAGATACTTCGTACCCTCTGATTGTACTTCTTTTGCACAAATCTGAAATGGACGGGAATTGGACCACTTGTTATTGCAGCCAATAATAAAAACTGTTCGGTTTGATATCAGTTCGGCAATATTTATCGGAGATGCATTTTGAAGGGTGAGAACATTCTATTCTATTTGAAGGTTCAAGTTTGGAGTTTTGGATATCGAGGTTACACGGAAAGAATTAAATGATTAAAAATGACTATGAATCTGGTTAAATCTGTGACGGTAATGTCGTTTTCGTGATAATTGATAGATTTTGACTAAAATTTGTCAAATTCTGATGAATTTTTACTAAGTCGTATAGTAAATATTATGTGAAAGTAACTTTCATGCCTTGATAGTTTAAGTAACATAACAAGCCTTTTAACGACAGTCGGGCGAATAGCCGCGAGGTTTATTAAAAAACAGCGCAGGTACCGAGTTCGAAACTTGGAGAGGGATTTTTGTTTATAGTGTTAAAATTATTTTACTAAGTCAAAAAGTAAAATTTATTAAATGCATTTACCGCATTTAATGAGTTATTTGGCGTATTCGGTAAATCAGAAGTTTTCATAATAAAAAAGGACAGACAATTTAACTCACATAAGCGCGTCCTTTTTTATTATGAAAACTTTTGATTTACCGAATACGCCAATTTTCTTCCGTGTAAGAGTCCAAGGATGCAATTGTTTACTGCTTTGATTAACGGATTAGTTCCCACCTAGCAAATCCATTGGATTGCCAAACTTAACAATCGGCTTATGATTGGTAATATGTTGATGGTCAATCATCTATATTGAGTTAGGCCCAATGATGGCCCAACTGCTGGTTAACTATTGGTGCTTGCATGGGATGTTCATTGGTCGATCGTTGGGTATCAACGATGGGCCAATGAACTTCATCACTAATCGTAGGTGCACAACCGTTGTTGACGATAATGGTGCAAGCAAATTTATATTTTATTTTTATATAATTAATATAATATAATATTTTAATATAATTTTTTGTTTATACCATATTTTGTCTATTCTTCCAGTCATGTTATCCTGAACACCATTTTTGTTTCAAAAATAAAATTAGTGTTCAATAAATAATAATCGATACGTCCTTTTTAGTTGTTACTTGGCTTACGGATTTGAATCATTGTTGGGCCAATGTTTAAAAATAAATCATTTCAATCGTTAATTATAAACGATTTTATTGAATACTTATTATTTTTATTATACTATATATTTTCTCAATTATCTTAATGCAAATATTTATTAAAGAAATATTAGAAATGTTTGAAACATAAATTTTATTTTGTTATATTAAAATTTGCGCAGCTCTGAACCAAGCATATGCAAATCGCAAGTCAACAATTTATTCACAGATATTATTTCTAATTCAATTCAAATATTTTTTACATCATAAATATTATCATAAAAAATGATAGAATTAGAATTGTATGACAGACTGGGTATGTTTCTCTGTTTCCTTAAAGTAAACAATATTAGTTTTTATTTATTGGGCAAAATAATTGTCAACATGGATCGTTATTTAAATTAATTATTAACCAACAGAGATCGGCAAAACCATTTAGTGAATTAAATTATATTTATACTAAATATTTGTATAGTACACAGAAAACAGTTTGGCAAAGCCGTTGTGCTTTAACAGTCAACGGTTCTGCAAAAGTATGAGTGAACTGCGCCTCCTGTGTTTCATAAAACGTCTATGCTTCTGTGGAGCACTGGTTACCCCACAGTGGCAGAACGGCAACTCTATACGCGACTGCTCTAAACTATAGAGCACTGAGTGCTCCGCAACTGACATACAGGTTACACCAATGTTAAAGTACAAGAGATCTCTCGGTTGTAGCGCTGCAATTGCGCAAAACTGTTTTCTGTGTAATCATTAATTCATACACTTTAAAGTTATAATATTCATGTTACAAAAACAAAATTTGTATGACTACCTTTGAAAAGTGTAGTCGATATTTCTAAAAGGAACTGAAAAGTAATTGAATTTCAATTAACTATTACTTTGATGTAAAAAATTAAATTATGTGTACATACTTCACATAAATAAGATCATAAATGAAATTATTCGATAATTGCATGATACACTCACAGAAAAGGTTATTTAAAACAAATAAAATTTAGGGTTAAAATAATTAAACTTTATTTATTTTCAATAAATATTTCGTTAAAAGAAATAAATTTTTAGTTGATTCAACTAAACCTTTCTCTGTGTGTAGACGTGCATGCAGAATAACCAAGTATTATTATGTTTTACACAAAATTGTGTATATATTAATGATAATTGATCAAAATAAACGTTAAGTCAGTAACTATGAAAAATTATATGTATACATATAATATAAATGCTTTTACGTATATTAAATTTTTGCTTTATACTTTCTTTATTCAAATAAATAAGCCATTTTATATCCACAATTATTCTACTTAAAACAGTTTACATTCATTGGTTTGTGTCATACATAATATTATTGACACTGCAGCTTAAATAAGATATATCCGCCTACTTTATCACTTTTATTAAAATCTTCGTTCGAATGTGATACTGCAACGTTCATGTTATTAACACAAAGTAAATACACCAATAATAACTTAAAATGAAAATATTACTGCAAAATCGTTCAATTTCGAATGATTAATTTATTTGAAATATATTTTATAAATATTCATACCTTTTATTATCAAACGATAAAATTGAAGAAATATTCATTACTTCACTATAGCCTACAGTATAAATGTATACAAATACGAAAAACTCAATTTCAGGGAGCGTAATTATCATAACTCGATTGATGGACAGAGATTCGGTGGTGATTTTTCACGATTAAATCTACTTGGCTTTTGGGAAAGGCTATGTGCTTGGCAAAGGGGCAGATGGTAAATTATTGTGCACAGCCTTCCCCAAATTCAGAGGCCCGGAACGAACTTTTTCTCTCTTTCTCTTTGAGTTTGTACCATTCGATCGCACCGTTGGGGACGAATTGAGACAAACAAACTGTTTATGCGTAGCGCTCCGGTATACTTTGAGCCGGAAGCCGGAACCGGCTTGCCATGAGCGATACAAAAAGACGCAGGGGGTCTTTGCCAATGGCAGACAAGATCACAACGCGTATGTGACCCCGTTGCGTCTTCTATATTTGGCGCGCGCGTGCATCCAAGTTGCCAGCCCTTATCATTCGCGCGTCAATCACTATGGATTTATCATTCGATTAATCGCGCTGACAATGCCTGTCGATTTGAATCACGTTTCTGCGTTGCATAGATAAAGAACGGAACATCCAAAGTTGACTCCTTCATCAAGTTGATTGAGATGGTTCCGCAAATTGTGGGGTGGTAAACAACTCCAGAGACTTTCCCATCCAAGCTTTTTAATTGACGAACAAGTGCTTCTTAATTGTGGTAGATTCGAATTTATATAAAGAGCGCAATTGGGCTTTTTGAATTAGGCTGCTGGAAGCATCAGCATTCATGTGATTTCAAATTGCTCGAATCAAAAAGAACATACTTGCGGTTAGAATTTATTTGAATAAGTTACACGGAAGAAAATAACTCATTAAAAATTACTATGTATCCGAGTAAACTTGTGACGGTAAATGCATTTAATAAATTTTACTTTTCAACTTAGTAAAATAATTGGAACATTATTAAAAAATAATCCCTCTCCGAGTTTCGAACTCGGTACCTGCCGCTGTTTCTTAAGAAGCCGTCGTACTTTAACCTCGCGGCTATTCGCCCGACTGTCGTTAAAAGGCTTCTTATACAATGTTTACAATGAGACTTAGTAAAAATTCATCAGATATTTGTAAAAATTATTATAAACTTAGTAAAAATTCATCAAAATTAGGTAAATTTTAATACAAAATCTATCAATTATCACGAAAACGACATTACCGTCACAAGTTTACTCGGATACATTGTAATTTTTAATGAGTTATTTTCTTCCGTGTAATTTAGATATGTCTGAATTCTGCGAATGAATCCGATCAAAATTGTTTCCTTTTCCAGGAGAATAAGGATCGACATAATTAGGTCAAGTGTTGCTTTCATCGGAAGTGAAAAGCTGAAACTGGAAGTCAAGTGAACAAATACGACTAACGCGTGCGGCATCGTTATTTCGAAATCGTGTGTTGTTATTTCTGGGCTGCGTCAGGGATGATGCCATCGGTGCCAAACTGTCTGGACATCCGTGATTGGCTGACTGCACGATTCTGCCACCCTTGCAAATTCGCGGGCGAAGCTTACTCTTTCTCTGTCTATCAATGTGTCTCTCTCACTCTCTCATTTTGCAAAATCGATGTCAAGACTAATGCATTGTTGCAATCGACCTAGCCGAAAGTAGAACATGGTATTTCGGATATTTGTTGGAGGGGGAATGACAAAAGAGTGGAACATTTTTGCAAATTTTCTCATCTTACCATATCTTTTTGTACAAGTTTTGTTAGTAAAAAAGTAAATATTTTCTATTTCAATCTTTCGTTACAATTAAAATCAGAATGTTTATTCAATATAAGAGAGACATTCATATTTGTTCAATTATTATTATACTGTGATATTATTGTCATCTTTTTACAATATAATTCAACAATCTTTATAGGGTCTGTCAGTTCTTCAACTATTATCAAGTATAATAATAAATAAAATCATAATAACTATCAATTTTATCATTATATTTCAGTATAGAATGTCCGTGTCATTCTAATGCAACCTCACGTATCATCGAAGCTGACACCAGAGTTCCACCTTTAACGGTCAATATTATGAACCATATAGAGTTGAAACCCGAGGAACCTTAGAACAATCGTAAAATCGAGAGCAAGTGGTTTTTGAGGCGTGCTTTGCATGCTTTCGTACGCACAATTATTGCCGGCATGCGAGACTTTGCGGGTGGAAAAGGCGCGACAGATGCGCGCGAGCTGTAGATCCGTCTTGGTTCCCCTCGAGATTATAAGATAAAGTGCTGAGAAGGGCGAGTCCGGCTGATGGCAATTTTCGACTTTTGACACCGTAACCGGTCTGCATAATACGATCTCATCCACGACTATTTGCGGGATTGCATGAGATCTTATCAACTTTATTGAACGCATCCAATTTATGGGAATATGTCAAAAGCTTTTATTTCATTTTATTTGTTGACGTTAAATCCTAATATTTATGAATGAACAACAACTAAATGTAAATAGTTTATACAAAATTCGATTATTTTCTAATTTATTTTCAGTATAAAAATTGACTTTTAGAAATGGATATGGGATAAAAAACGTTTCTGATTGCAATAAATGTTAGCGGCAATAATTTTGTCGGAATGAAAAAGTGCGATGGAAATTTTTAAGCGTCCTTTCGCGGTAGACCCTCGTACATGCCACAAAGGACTCCCGAGAGTGGTCTTCTCGGTTCATCACAGAAATGCCTATTCAAATTTTACGAGCCATATTTGTCGCAATTAAGTGTATTATATTTTAAGGCTCATGGCGAGCCAAGTATTTCATATTGAGCTGCGCAACGCGTAGACTATATAGTGAAACGAAATAAAGATAAATTCGCGGGGGATAGGTTAAAGTTTATGACATTACAGGACAGCACTATAGGGCCTTCGCAATTCGTCTGAGTCACGCAGCGTGAGTTTCTTTTACGAGACTCCTTAGGTCTTGGAAGATACGTTTTTCCAGCTGAAAGTGCGTAACAGTTGTATTTAAGTCATACTCACTTTGTATCCGTTACTGCTTTTCTTCCTCCAAACGTTTTATCCTTCTCGTGCAATCGATACACTTAAAAAATTGTTCCTGTACGACGTCCTAAGACTCTCTTGTGCCGGTCAGAAGGTGGTCCTCTACATGACAATATCTGCAAATCAAAAGAAATTGTTCTTAAGTACAAGCTTATTTTTATTCACATTTCAAGTTTATACAAAAAATAAACAAGTTTTCTTAAATTAAAGAAATATGTTTCACTTGGAAATATCATACACAATTTTCAAGATTATATCTTAATCCAAATGTAATCATTTAAGCTGCGCAGTAAATGTGACTTTTCTGAAAAAATTATTTGTGACTTTTATTTATAGTATACATTATCCAGGGGGAAAGTGTAATTGATTATGTAAATTAATGTTCGATATGACGATTTTAGTCTTATTGATAAAAAAAACTCGAGTTTAACAGAAAAATTAGACCAATAAAATAAAATCGATAAATGGAAACCGAGGAGTTTTCCCTATTGTAATACTTTTATACAATAAATCCTAACATGAGGATTTATGAGTTATTTATCTCCATTCACTTGAATTAATCAAAATTTCTTTGTTCTCTTAATTATGAAGATTAAACGATGTAAACTTTGACTCTAAAAGTTATTGTTTGACAACATCATTCATTACTGCATGCAATGACGTATTATAGAATAAGGTAGAAGCATCGGTTTTTGATACCTTTAGCTCAATATTCGACACTATGCAAAAGGAAGAGATAGAAATAGGATTTTCAATGTTTAGCATAACCTTATTTTTGTGAGTTGCGATGTTGGAAATAGTAAATGTAAACGATACAATCTTATTTTTAACCAAATGTTCACTGTTATTATAGGGAACTTTCTAACAAAGCTGCAGATATTTATATCTTATTTGATTATATTTTATGAGTAACATCAATCTTTTCATACGAATGTTCAATATGTTATCTAATAAATATAACAATTTATTATAAAAGTTTAAAGATTTATAATAAAAAATGAACATACAAAATAAGACAATATATATTTTTACTATGTAAAATTGCAAATCAACCCATTTTGTACAAAATTAATGCTTCATTCAAACTCAAAATATAAGTGATTATAATTTGGCAAAAAGTCAAACAAGAAAATCTAATCACTTAGGCTGTTCATTGAAAATGACCTTGCAAACACTCTCATTAGCTTAAAATGCTCTAAACTAACAAATCTCATTAATCGTCGAAAACAAACAACCTTTGCAAAAACAATTTTCTATAACTTGAAGGAACGGGAGGAAAGGCGGAGGAAATCATGAGCTCTGTTCCCTCCAAAAGCCCGAAAATTTTCTCGCGAATTTGGGTCACGATTCGCAAAAACGGATACAAAGTCGGGAGCAAAATTTTGGCGAATAATCGTGGTATGCATGTTGAAGACAGGGGTCGGGGGTGGCACGAAAGGGGACACGAAATGGAAGGGAAGGGACGGGAAGGGCTTGCCTTTGCGAGGTATCCGGTGATTTTCGTTTGTGGAGATTTGTGCGCGCGATGGGTTATCGACGTTGCGAAGTGCGGGGTGCGGCTGGCGGGGCGCGCGAACCGGTGGGATGAGTTTGGCGTCACGATGTCGGGCGCCGGGGGTGGCGCCGCGACGCTCTGGCGTCTTCGATGCCGAGACGCTTTTGCTGCTGCTGCTGCTGATGCTGGATATGCTGCTGGCTCCGCGTGGGCACCTATACCTGCATCGACCTATCTCCACCGAGCTTACAAGCGTCCGGCCAGCCACTCTCCCAGCAAATTTTTCGTCCAAACAGAAACATATCTATATATACGCGTCACAACAATCCACAACTTAAGACATAAATTGTGTGTTCAGTTGCAAAATCATGTCCTATATTTTGTTGCGACAAAATTATTTACTTCTACTACTTTCCTTATTTTTCTTCTGGATTAATTCTAGTTTAGGAAAAAACTACATTTTTGCGATATAAATTATTCCGGCGTTATAAAATAAAGGAATGACATTTAAAGTTTTTTCTTCTACTGGTAAACAAGTAGAATTATTTTGCTCCAACTAGTAGAAGATCGAAAATTAGGTAAGTCACCGTAACTGCTCCTACTGTTACTTTATATTCAAGTTATCATCGATTCTAACTAACTTAGCAAACGGATCTTTGAAATTGCATGTTAATTGATATGGAGATGCAAATTTCGAATATGAAGAAGATGGCAGGGCTGAAGAATAATAGCTAAAATTGTAGATTTAAAGGAATTGATGATTTGACAATGCGTATTGGAAAATCATAGATATGCACATATTATTATACGGGTAGATACACGTGAAAATTCGTTTTATCAATGCACGAATTTCCAAGAATAAGTCGATTGAATGATTTGAATTATGAAAAAATATAATTGTTCAATTATTATTAAACAGAAGTTGGAATTATCGAATACATTTTGTTGCTATGGAATTTAACCTTCATAAATTTGTGACATAATTTTGTATATTATATGTATCATTTGAAACATGATATTCAGTCAATTAACTGAAAAACGTTTTGCAGTGCGTCTCTACGGATTTATAAGTTCTTTAGTGGATGAAAATGTCGACCTCTCAATTCTTTGTTCACTCGTGAAATGCACAAGGGACAACAGTAAAAGGCAGCATTTTGCTTCTTCTTTTTTCAACTGCTGCTGATTGAAAAATATGTTTACTTGTTATAAATCAAAATTACAAATATTTGCCTTATTATATAAAATGAAATTTATTTGGTTTTTAATGAAATTTAGAAATATGTCTTTAATAACGATTCTATGCAAAAAATGTCAAAACCACTTGCTTCAGAATAAATCTCTTGTAGGTGTTTCCCCTGTTATTTCTTATGGACAAAAATTCTGAAGCGAAAAGTATGTTTTATATATTTACATATACAGTTAGTTTTTAAACATTTATTTTGAAATGATGTATATTTAAACAATTTAATATACTTAAATGTTGATTACAGCTTTTTCTTGGGTGTACTAAAAGTTTAATAATTTTCAAATTAATTAATTATGAAGCAAAAGTGTTATAAAAAATTTAAATAGCGGATCATAATAACTTATTCTACTGATAATGTAGCAATTGTAACAACTAACAAACTAATAGACTAGTTAAGTTCAGGTCATTCTCATAGGTTACTCTCATCTCACCCTGTATACTTTGAGTAATGTAATATTCACATGCAAGCGCGACGGGACACGCTGTTTCATAAAAGAAGTATTTGCTGGGATGCGCTATTGCGCCTACGATGTAAACGCACAATTATCATAGCAGTTAATTGCGTGGCAAGTGGCATTTTAGTGCACACAGACAAATGGTTTTATAACCGCTAATACAACTGCGTCAAATGAATAGTTTTTAATTAAAATTAATGAATTACGACAAAAAATGTTTTCAACATTCTTCTATGGATTCAAAACATTTTCATATTCAAGATAAAAAATATCGGAAATAATGTTTAGATAATATTTTCCTTTGTAGAAATTTGAACGATTTTAATAATATAAACAATTTGTATTAAAATATTTGACATTTTTGGATAAATAAAAAAAAAATAAAATGACAATCGATATTATTTTCAAAACTGGCGATCGTCAGAATTTTCCCAAGCAATCAGTATATTGTGATGACAAAACAAATGATTGATCGCAGCGTTCTTAACCGACAAATATAATAGAAAAATCAATGTCCATTGGCCGAATAATAACCGTTCGTTCCTTTAGTGCGTCGCAAAATGACAGGGCTGAACCAAGTTCTAATAAGTTGGACAAATATGGAATCATTGTTGTTTTTATATGAACGCGCGCGGTAAGAGAATATAAGGATAATCCATTAGACGAGTTGTAACCTAAAACTGCGCAAACAGGGGTTGCTCTTTCGGATTAAATATGATGAAGAATGGATGTCGCGCGTTAATAGTCTTCAAGGGGCGAAGATTTGCGATGATATAAGACGCTTCCGAAATACAGGTGCATTTGGTATCAAAACATTTTCCAAAAGTATAAGAAAAACATTTCAGTCAAACAATAAGAATCTTTTATTTCGAATATTCACTCAAGAAAGTACTATTTGATTTTAATAACGCAATATTAACAAAAATATATTTATTAATTAAAAGGTTATTTAGTTTTGTATTGATGATTTGCTAAATTAAACAATGTCACTTTTATATAAATTTAATTAAACTTGTTGAAGAAAATAACTATTTTGACAACATTATATGATGTATGGATTAAATTGTAATAGATCAAGAATTTGTTAGGCATTCAAAGAATGCGTTCCCTTTGTACAGAGTAATTTGAATTCTTCGCGAGAAAAGTGCTATTGTCAATAAGGAATGAGCATCTGAAAGAGAACACGAAGTTGTGTGAGTACAAGAGACAGCACTGTTGAATGAAAAGTTGAAAAAATTCTTGATGATCCGATGAAGTAGAGACATACGAATGGCTTTACAAATTTTCTTCTAAACATACCAATGAAAAAGTGTTTCAATTTAAAACCAGTAAAAGAGTCAAACTAACAATGCGAAAGTTGAGATGAAAATGAACTTTATGTTTGTTACAACTTTATTTACAGATATACTCAAACGAACATGTTCAAAATATAATTTGCGGATTCAACTTTCTGTATAATATTGCTATTTAAATGACCATAAAATTGTATGCTATTTAATTACACAATTAATTGCAAAAAACAGCAGAAAGTTAATTATAAAAAGTACATAAACAAGTTAAAATTCATAAAAAAATGAAGCGCAATTATATTAGTGATGTTCAAATTACAAATCTGTTGGCGGAAACTTTATCCAGTCGAGCAGAGAGCGAAGTAAAGACAGCGAATGAGTATCGAGGCACGTTTTCGTTCTGGACGGATGTGCATGCAGAATTGGACGTGCTTTGGCAGAGCAACTTCGTAGCACGTAATAACAATAAGTGTTTACGCGAAATGAAACAAACCCGCCTTCGGACGTGTGGCTTGTATGAAAAAAAAAGACAAGAAGTTGTGGCCAAATGCTCCGCGGTCTTCTTCTGGTATACGTAACGCGGCAAATCGAGTTAACACTGGCGAAAGTGAATGGGGTTGTTTGAAGCTTTCATACAATTGGATTACCACACGGAATCTGATGTCCGCGTATACATCGGGAATAATAACTGATTTATTTTGCAGTTAATTATATTACGTAGATACGGTCACTGTCACTTGTCATGTATTAAGTTTCTGCTTTTTTTACTGAAACATTCGATAAATGAATACTATTGGTTATTGCACTTCATGCAGAAATAAAATATGAAGCTTGATAGATGAATGTTATATTTATATACTGGATTTATACCGATTGTTATTTTAACGAAGAAACTGAAAATAGTGCATTTATATTTGTGTTGAGATTTTCATACAAATTAAATATGTATTTAAAAGTTTATAAATAGAAGTTAATAGATTAATTAAGTATGTTATAAACCACGTAGATTTTTGTAAATCATTGCTAATTTAATTGAAAAATTTCTAAATGACGTATCAGTATTAATTTAATATATTAATTTCTGATACAGATGAAATCGCAGCGTATTTTTTTAATTAAGTCAAAATAAACAGCGATAAAATCTACGAAAATGCAGTTTATGTTTTTCATTCTATCAACTCTTTGGATTAACTTCTTAATATTCAATTTAGAAATGCAAATTTCTGATTGAATAGAATTAGAATATCATTTTTATTTAAAGACAACTGTAAATATGTAATTTAAAAAAGTATTAAATAATAACTAAAAGTAATTTTATATACACGTTTCTCAAAATCAAATAATGTGTGTTGATTATTACGAAACCACTAATGAAATCGATAATGATATTTACAGGAAAACTCGCCACAGGACTGCAATCTCACTCAATAATATAAAGGTATAACACTCTTATTCTTCAGTTGGGAACATCATCAGTACAGACGCACAAGTATATGAAAGGAAAAGGGTTAGATCTAGGGACACCTAATTGTGCTGCCTCGTCCCTACCAAGCAATCATCATAACGATTCTGTAACGAAGCCATTTGTTTTCTTCGAGGGCCGCGGACGCTGTGAAAGACGTCAGAAGTGGTCGCACGTAAGCGTTAAGTTCATATGCGTGATGAAATTGGATGATTGCTCGAGATTACTTTGATTTTCCTTGGTCATGAAATACATAATTTAGTTCATCATTGCTAAGACGTCGCAAGCATTAATGTCTGTATGATTATATTAATGTTTACTACGCAATTTTATTAAAACAAGACAAGATAACATCAATTTCAGATTCTTTGTAGTAGAGAAGACATGATTTTAATTTAAAGAAAAATAATATTTAACATTTTGAAAATTAATTGTAAACACATTACATGATTTCGCTTGAATTATTTGACTTTGAATCTTTTTAATTTGTGTTGATATTACAAAAAGTAGTCTAACAAGCACGTTGCATGTATAACAAGATGTTTGTAGATCATTTAACAAATTGAATCAAACCGACAGATGTTGACTATATGTCGCATTCTCTCGATGGCGCGTGCTGCCGTTTCGTGTACATTCAAGAAATGCGTGCAGTAGCGTTTGACAAAGATTGAACTTCACATGTGACGATTTAGCCACGTCTGCTTACATATATCAATTCGAGTAATCGAGACTCATTGGCCAACAAATACTGTATGTGCTTCAGTTTCCGTTACTCAAGTCCTTTATGTCTTCAACATAACGAGTGTTAATAAAATGTCAAAGTAACTCAACAAGAGTAATGCATATGTTAAATATTAAATTTAAATTGGAGTGTTTGTAATACTTAAATTTATTTGTAATATTTTTCGAATTGATTATTCTGTTTAGCGTAACTAAATATTTTATTATTTTGTATCTAATTAAATAACAAACATAAATCAAAATTTAAATATATTCAGTAAAAATGAAAGTATTTGAATGTAAGATATATCTGAGAATATCAAAACTCGAAAGTACAAAAGTTCCTCTGAACCACCTACATCTTTATTTGTTATGACCTCGAGTATAATCCGCGTCGACAGGCAATTCGGAATCTTCTTTTTGCATAACGCTAAAGAATAATTTTTTATCGCATATAAGTCATTTTACGCGTGTTAATAAAGTACAAGGAGGTAATGGTGGTGTACGTTCGTAATGCAACTGAAAGGTCGTATATGCAAATAAGTCATGCGCGCAATTTAACGCATCGCATCGTTTGTGTGTATGTGTTTATAGGGAACGCGAAGAAGCCAGACGCGGAACACCGAACCATCGGATCTATTTATAAAAGCCAACCGGAACTTGACTTTCCGTTTTACGAAACCGCCGCGATTCGTTTCTTCGAGATGGGCGCGTCCTCGGTTAAATCAAAACCCACGAGACATTTTGAGCTAAAGTCTCTAGAACATTTCAGAAATATGCAACTAGAAAAAAATATGACAAATTGTTGTTCTTTGACATGTTTTTCATTTTTAGTTTCCGCACAATATTATTACTGTTTTAAACACCTTCTTGTACTTTATTATATTAACTTTGTGTAAATAAAATTTGTCACTTTCGAGTTATAACTTGTTAAAAGTTTTTATAACAATGAAAGAAATGAAAGATAATGTAATCAAGTAGACAAATAAATAAAACTTTTTTAGAAATATATACAAACAAACAAAAATAATTAAATAAATAAACTTATATAAAAATTGAAATTACAAATTAATTGAAGTAAAGTTTATTAGTGTTATTGTTTTGAATATATAGATTAGATCTGTAAATGGGGTTAAAGATAATGACTTCATATAACTTGAACTCGATCGCAATCGTAGGTGTAAGTGAATTCTTGAATGATATAAACACGGGATCGGCTTTACGCACGAGTATCTCCTTCTCGTCGATTATGGTATTACACAAGATTCAAGATGTTATGGTAAAGATTTGCTGAGATTTGTCAATTCCTTTAAGTATGACACAGATTTTAATCTGTGACTTATAAGCCTGAAGCGATACATTAAATATTGTTACATTAAAGTAGAAAAAATGTGCGGAATGTATAAAATATACTTTGTTTATAAAAGCGGCGTCTTTAATCAAGCGAATTCTAGATATTTACAAATCAAAAATTCAATTTAGGCTATTGTTTGATATAAGAAGAATAGCAAGTTGTGGCTTTAAAATATCTACAAATTGTTTAATTAAAGAAGCCGTTTTTGTAAACAAATCTACCTTGAAGAATCACCTTAAATCAATAAATGCTATTAATGACTAATGAATAAAAGTATTTCAATCGGAAATGAGAGTTAAAAATGAAACAATTTTTTTCATCAAATTTAAAAATGTATTTGAAGAGACAAAAATAGCAAATGAATTATAAATATAGGTCAAATGAAAATGCTATAATGTAAATTTAAACACCAAACGATACAATTTTATCGAAAACAGCAATGTTAAAATACAAAATTAAATTCTGAAATGATATTTTATTAAAATAATTTAATTTTTGTATTTTCATATTATAATTAAAGTACTTTTGAATTTGTTAATATTTTTGTATATCATTTATTAATACTCTTGAAATAGTGCTAGTAAATAAATTAATAAAATCAAAAGTAAATTGAACAAAAACGGAACAATCATGTAAGAAATAACATCTATTTTGTTCTATTTTTTGTTACGTATGTTATATATATAGTAGCAAGCACGAGTAAACAGTGGAAGACAAAGAACAATTAAAACTATTAATAGATTAATTAAATAATTAATTAATAAATGTTTTAATTAAATAATTAGTTAATATATTAAATATTAAATATTAATCTTTTAAATATCAATTAACGTATCTGAAATGTTATTAAAGTATAAAATTGAAATTAATGACTGAATGACAATTAATTAAATGAAATTACTATTCATTAGCCTGATTTTTTGATTACAAAAATATCAATCAGACAAAATAAAGCAATCGAATAAACTGTAACATAATATCTGACATCTATTAACTCTCATTAAATCGTTTTGAAATTTTAAATACTAACACGTAACTGCGATCGATTTCAGTAACCTATAACAATTTAAATAATTGCACAACTTCACACACATAAAACTATGACTTTAATTATCATTAACATTATTTTGAGAAACTGCCGAGACATTGTTGACTCAACTAAAAATCAATTCTGAGAAGTCGATGATTCAATTTGGGTGAGCAGTTTTCTTTTTATAGAAATATAAATTATTAAAAAGGTCATTAATAATGCAAAAATACATATTATATAATATGTTCGTTTAAATTAAAACTTTTAAAAGTAGAAAAAAGAAAGATTGGCAATTATTTTTAAAGTGTCTATCGTCGAAAGATAAAACAATTCCCAAATAAATGAATAATCAACAAAAGTTTATTTATATCTCAAAGTTGATTCGGTTTTATTATTAAACAAACACCTGTCAAAAGTCACATTTCACAACCGAAGCAAAATATTTATCTTATACGAAAGGAACATTGCCTTTCGTAATACGATCAAGATGAAAAACATTGTTTCCCTTGAATTGTTTATACCTGTCAAAAATCATACACTGTCAAATACACGTAGCTAAACATTGCGATTACAAATGTAAAAAAGAAACTAAAATCGTTTATTAACACGACGAGTACGAGTGCGTTTTATGCCTCCCGGAGGAGCAAAGTCCGCAATATTGCTCCTTATTTAATGCCTTGTGCGGCCTATCTATTGATTTTCCACGGGGCGCGATTGTTTTCGTCGCACGACCGGGGGAGAGCTTGGCTCTCGCGAGAGCGAGCCAGACGAGAGTCAAGCGGCGCAGCTTCGCCTCCTCGTCGCGGATCAAAATAAAGCTATAGCTGTCAATTGTTTTACCGCGTCAATGAATCATCGCTATTTCTGGAGTCACCCGTTTGCATGCATTCGCATTCCAATTTTGAGGTTATGACGGCTTACGTTACCGTAATATTGTCGTCTTTTTTGCTCTCCTTTTTTTGTCTTTTTTTAATCGCAATGCAATTTTACTCGTCGCCGACGAGGTTTAAGCCGGGCCCGCCTGGAACGCCCAACGGTGCTGCTCTGCTTTTTTGGCAATGCAAAACCTGCGCGTCCTTTCGCGACAATATTTGCAGATTGCGCGGGAACGCTACAAACGACATTGTTGCTTTTTACTCACCGTGCAAAACAAAGTTCCATGGGTCTTGTCACGATGCGACGACACTTTTTCGTTGCGCGACCGTTCGTTTGTCACTTCACTCACACGCAGGGATACAGCACTAGGCGCGACAAGAGACCGGCCCGCGTTCCACTGTTCCGCTCAGTAGTCGGTAGAGGCCGCGCGCGCCAACGCGGTAACGAGCGTCGCGAGGCCCCGCTTTTTTCGTCACAGCTCACAATGCCGATATACTGCAGTATACATTTTTTCATCACTTACAACTGTAAACATCCCGCATTGGATCAACAATAGATTTATACTTTTTGTTTGAGATTATTGACGTTTAACACTTTTTTCTGTTGATGGCGCTTTTTTTACTTTTCCTGTATCAAAGCTAAGTTATGAATTATTAATGAAAGGTATAAATAAAGTTATTATTATTTTGATATTCATTATTTCAATTTGTTTGATTGAATTAACTAAATTTCAAATAAATTAAATATATTATAATATATAATGATTAACCTTAAAAAATATGTTTGCGTTTTATTAAATTAAATAATTTGTTGTATAATTTTATATATGAAAAATAAATAAATATAGAAATATAATTTAAAGAATGATAAAATTGAGAATTGACCAAAAGTACATTTATCAATTATTGTGCTTTCAAGGACAAGGAACGGACCGAAATAAGAACTGAATTCATAAAATGAAATTTAAATTTCCTCATAGGATATAAGTTGAACTAAAACTTTTTTTTAATAATAATTGCAGACTGATTCATATTTTGGCATTGAAGAATCTTGACAATAAATTCCGATTAAACAATCGTTCCTTTTCTGAAAATAGTCAATTGACAAACGACTAACTGAACATTCTCATCCATTCAGAATCACGGTCACTCAATGACTCCATAATCCTTGAATTAAAATCAATTTATTTTTCCAGAAAAATAAAAGTATATATTTATTATTATTAATTCATCTTTTTTTTGCTATTTAAATCATCGCGCAAAATTATATCATAAAACATGAATAAACTTTATTCAGCTTTTAATTATGTCAGCAGAAACGAGTTAATGCTCATACATTTTTGTTTCCATATGTGCAGCTAATATGTATCATTTCCTCACTTTTTCAAAGTCAACAATGCATGCCTGTTAAATCTCCCACAATTATGAAACCTGTTTTCATATCGTAACTTATATTTATAGCTAAAAATGAACTTACTGCAACTTGTTGCGTGACTATATCTTGATGATTACAACGAGTATAAGATTATGCATTTATAATGAGTTCAATGAAACACGCGTTATTAATGGTATCTTTTAGATTCTATAACTCATTCGATTGATACTATTGATAACTCAATTCATAGGATTAATGAATGAAGATCATATTTTTAGGTTAATTATTAATTATTTTTTGATTATTCTTCTTATTTTCTAAACAACTTTTTAATTAATATTGAAATTTGTTTATAACAAAATTGTTTAAATAACTGTTTTCTATTTAGTTGGTAATTTATTTAATAATATATAGTATAATTAATTCTTAATTAAAATATATTTAATTAAGGATAATAAAGACGAAAAAAAGTCTATGAGAAAAATCAGTCTTAACAATATCTAAACGTTATAAGTCTGTATAAATAAGTAAACACTTTACATAAAAATATCGAATCGTGGTTCTGGTCATTTTCATACAGCACTGTTCTGCTACAAATAGCCAATGCAAATAAACAGAATTTCTCTAAAAATACAATTCTCACTCAGATTATTCACGAAAAATAATGAATTACTGGCGATGTGATAAAATACTTTTATGTTGCAAAATTTAATGAACTCGTTCTTTCAAAGTTAAAAATGACATTTCATTTTAGACAAATTTATCGAAAAGACCGTTTATCAAATTCATAAAAGGATTATGAATCAAGAAATTGGCTTAGGTAGTTTAAGTTGTAAAAATCGCAGAATTTGCATTCTGATAAGAAATATTGTGATGAGTTTGATAATAGCTGAGATCTTTTGGTTGGAAGTCGTACACGACGAGAGTACCAGACCAAACCAAATTTGGTCATGCCTTCATTCAACGGGACGCTCGTATAAACGGGCAATGATGTAACTTGTGTTATTGCACGTGAATGTTATCTTTTATTTTGCCGCATAAGGCATTTCAAAATAAAGTTTTCGAATTATCCGCTTTTCGTGACATTAACTCCTTTACCTCAGATATACTATTTGTGTATATCTTGTCTTATTTGTGGTTTCACGTCGTTCCTTTACGTAGAGCAAGTTCCATTTTGGGAAACTATTAACTTTACATTGAAATACAAGTACATACATCAAGTGCAATGAAAAAATCATAATTATTTTTGATTGGATAAACATTTCTTATAAATTATAACATTGTAAAATTCTGTCGACAATATGAATTTTATCTAAATAACTAGGAAGTATTTCTGCATTTCCTCTTGCTTACGAAGGCCATTCGAATATCTCAACAATTTGATCTCTAAGAATGGGACCTTAGAATTGACTTGTCTATTTTCCCTTTCCAACACCCACAACGCCTGTTCCGTTCTCAGTATTTCATTGACATAATTACGAAATTATATATCAAATAACCAAATTTATATATTAAATTCGGTTTTTATTACCTAATATATATACAGATTTAAGTAAATTAAATTGATAATTTTGACATGAAAAATTGAAACAGCAAATTAATACAATATTAATTGAAAATTTAAATATTGATTTATTAAAATTGAAATTAAATATCCAACAACCTATTTTATAATTGTATTTTGTAAATATTATTTTACGACATTATACATTTGCATAATTATACATTCGCTATTAAATTGTTGTTCATTGGACGATGAATTTTCATTGATAATTTGTTGACGACTACGATGAATAGTATAAGTGTTAACCAGAAAGTGTTTGATATATAATTTATTCGTAATCGCGTACATTCTTTGAATATTTTAGCAACTAGAAAGAAAACTGTCGTAGTAGTTCGTGGGCGAATTGATCAAATTAAAAGGCTATACGATAGATGCAGCGCCCTGCACATTGCGACACGTCGGAGAGCGACTAGTTATCCGAGATAAGTTAGACGAGCCAGTTAAACGTGTGGGCCATGACTTATTCTTTACTATAATCGGACATTCAAAACCTACACATGACTACATTACGCATATTAAAATCAATGATACATTGTTATAAATATTGTTTTAAGGGCTAAAGAAATTTATTTATACCTTTTCCTTTAATTTTTAAATTGAAATTAATGAGTTTAAATTGTTTGATTATTGTAAGTTAAAAAATAAATAGTAAAATTATTTATAAAGTATTCAATTTAGTTAAATGTATAATTACAGTAAGATTTGAATAAGAAAAATGATCAATTTTTATTCAAAAATCGAAAAGAATTCATCACGCTATTCCGGTTTCTTGTTTCAACGTAAGAAAGATAAAAAATTGATGTTAATTTGTCTTAAAATGGTAGTATATATTCCGCGCTAGTTCCTGTTTTACCGATGCCTTGCTTCGTATTCGAACCTCGAGATGGACGTACTTACAAGTACAGACGCAAAAACTAAATGGGATGATGGAAACCATGTCGCTCAGGAACGTGAGTTAGTTTGTTGCTTTACTATGCAAAAAAAGTCCCGTAGTTCCGGTTAGGAATTGAGCATCAGTTGATTTAAATTTCATTTTCGATTGATCAATAAGTTTTCATATTAATATTCAATAACATTTTTTTACTTCTCTTCTTTTTTAATAATGTTTTTCTATTGATTTAATTTAAAAGTTTGTTTAATGATAGATTAATAAAAGATTCGCCTAAAATGTAATATTAATATTTAGTTGTTAAAATATCTATGTCTTATATGCATTTTATTACAATAATTTGAACAATTTTTCAATAACAAAATTAAACAAATTTCATTTTCGAATTATTCATGAACTAAACTGATTTTATGCATGGTACATCTTAAGTACTTCGAATTTCGTTTGCCATTTGTCGACGAAATAATTGCTAGATAAAGATCGACTCAATTTAGGAGCAAATAAAGAGATATCGTTGGTCCCTCGTGTTGCAATAAATATGAAAACAGCGTCCCTTTCTTCGATTCTTATTCCATAGAAAAATATCCCTTTTGTTCGTACTTGCCTATCTCATATACGATATCGTTTCATCTTGCCGAGTGAAGAAACTTTTCCCATTAATTCTATGGGAAATTTTATTACATATTATGTCGGGATTTGTATCATTTTTACAAGTATGACTTCTTATCTGGTGATTCAAATTCGGTAGTTCTATTTTGGTATCAATCATTAAATTAAATTTTCCGAAGCAAATTGGAAATTTATTACGATTACTTTTTATATATCTCTATATATTTTAATACAAAATTGTATATTGAATTTAACAACCAATCATAAAGAACTAATAAAAAATAAAATTAATTATTTGTTTTGCAGATTCATTTGAAAATTTGTGCCAGCTACTTGGAGATATTTTTCGAATATTATTATTTATGAAGGATCTCGTCTTATAAAAAGGTAAATAGTTTCATATTTTAAAATATTCCAACATTTTTTACAGAATGAGATTTTGCAATTTGAATTTTTATTAATCAAATTGTTACTACATTTAATTTTTATTTATTAACGTAATTAAAATATTTCTTCTATAAATAAGAAGATATGAGTTAAAAACAGATTTTCTATGATGAAAATAGTATATGTTTAAATAAAAATATATATGCATGTACACGTAGGACAAAGTTCCTATAATTTTTGTAGAATTGTATAGAAGAATTTACTGAACTGTACATTAACTGATGGACAAAACCATAAACCAATAATTATTACTGAACAGTTCAGTAAATTGAAAAATGAAATAAATAAAACAAATATTTACTTATTTTAAACATTTTACTTATATTTACTGTCTTGATGATTATTTTTCTTGCTTGTTTTTACTTC
>JABFPJ010000113.1:0-66079 GCA_022817425.1 Gryon sp. ZL-2020 | reverse complement strand
CAGAGAAAGAGAGAGAAAGAAAGAGAGAGAGAGAGAGAGAGAGAGAGAGAGAGAGAGAGAGAGAGAGAGAGAGAGAGAGAGAATAAAAGAAAAATTGTATCTACGTTGGGTTCAAGTTTCCAGATTGCTTTGAAAGCAAGAAGCTTCGGCGGACCCTCTATTTGTTGAGCTGAGGTAGGTCCCTCGATCTTATAGCTCGCGACGTGTAACGAGAAGTATTTGGAACGTTCCATTGGCCGAGTATCCACGGCCGAGTATAGGCCACGAGCCATAAACTGAGCGTGCTTCGCCGCTTTCGATAATCTGCGGTAAAACTCTGAAAAGAAAGGCTTCGAGAACATCGCTGAGAGGTGTATTGATTATGTGTCTCGATTCGTGCACCGATGTACTTTCGAGGCTCGAAAGAGATTTATGAACTCGGTCCAAAACATATGCAACATTATTTCCGCACGACGACTACATCAGTCTGAAACGATAAATCCACAAAATCTGTCGTATTATCCTGCGTTCTAGTTCAATTCTACACTTTCGTTTATATAAGCCCGAAGGAAAATGATAATTCATCATTGAGAAATGGGATTTTATCATTTTCCTTTATTTTCTCTTGTGATAATTTTGATATAATATGGTATCGAAGAATATCAATTTTATCGATGTTCTTTGATGATTTGCACAAATTTTTTGAATTATATATAAGCAAAGTAAATATTATTGAGAGAAGTATAGTCTCTTTTTATAACCTTTTTTTATCTTTTACTTTTACTTCTTTTTTTCATCTTATTGCATTCACATTGAATTATCACTTTAATAATAATTGAGAGATGCTTCTAGGTTAATTAAAAAATCTCATAAGAACAAAACAAAAATGAAGTGATCACTTGCGGAATTCTGGTTAAGCTAATCATATAGTTCTAAACTAAGTGAAGTACATTTAAAAAGAAGTTATTATAAAAATTAGTATGGCAGTTAGTAATTATTGTGTATCCTGAGAAAATCTAATTTGTTCGTACAAATTGTAGAAATTATAACTGACAATAATTAAACAAATGAATAACTTTTAATAAATTACTATATTAGGTTTTTTTTATTTTAACAGGATACGCCATAATTACAGACATTGAATGAAATACTGTTAAGTCTTTTTGCAGCGTTTGAATTAACTAATTACATAATTCAAATAACACACTGAACTATACATGTATGCTATAACAAATTCAACTAAAAAAGTAAGTCAAATATCTAATATAATTAGACAAAATTTGAAATACATTTTTTGCAAAGATTTTTAGAGTGTAAGAATGCTGCACTAAATATATTATAAGATTAGCGAGGAAAGCGACAAATTCCGATCGGTTTAATTATCAATTATCATTGAATGAAATGTCGTATGATAAATGGCCAATTTACTTTCTATATAAGTTTCGAAATACTTTGCGGGATGCGTAGAATTCAATTGCTGATTAAAGGAGCTCAATACATAATCATTGCGCTCAATTTCTGTCCTTAAATAAATGACGATTTTCTTGATTATGAAGGTCAATGATCTAAATCAACAGCATTTTCTGATGAGCAAATTATATTCACAATTGAAGGATCCTGTTTACATATACCAAGTTCCGGAATAACGCTTATGCTTGTGGAAAGCTGCCAACGCATTATAATTTTCCGCACAGACATTTGAAGCTAACTGTCAATTTGCATGCCACGTATTATTTCCATTCGCGATAACATAATTTTCGATGCAACACTTTCGTAATGCATTATCGATCGCGCTCTAGCAATTATTTTTCAATTTATTGACGCATTGCTGCGTTCTTCGTTGCAAAATCAGTGTCATTAAGTTTGTATGGCAATAAACGACTATTCGGATTATAAACTACGTATTTCGTTCGCGCGAGCACATGATTAACGTCAAAAAATTGCAAAGCTAATTGCAATTTTATCACTCCCGCAGCTATGCCATGATGTGTTAAATTCATTTATCGTAATAATCGTTATTGATCAAACAAAATCCTCCAAACATTTACAAGATGAACACTCATACTTAAATATTTTTTTAGTTTTTCTTTTTGCTGAACTTAACTCATGATCAAGAATTTATCGCTATCACTTAAGAATTTATCAAAGTTTTGACAATGAAGTTAAGTTATCCGAATGTTGTGGTTCAATAAAAAGCAATTTATTGACTACACAATTTTTTTATCTGTGTTTTTTAACTTTACAACTAAAAAGTTATACAAATAAGTTTTAAACTTAACTGCAAATTTCTGACAATTTTAATGTTCAGAAATAAAAAGAAAACAGAATTTAACATTTTTCTGATGAAAACAACACTTTTACAATGTATAATTTGTCGATTTTGAAAAGTTTATGATCATAATTCCAGGCTACTTTTTCCATGCGAAAAAGACTGGGAAATATCTATACGTTATTTGTAATCTCTTCTTTTTTCCATTCAGAAAATGTTCCAGACTGTAAAATGTTGCATTTCTCTTTGTGATTTTTATTGATATTTATATATATATATATACCATATTTTTGTTCGTTTTGTATTTTCGTCTGATTAACGAGACAGTAATGTCCGGGTGAAAGTGAGTTGGATTTAATGGCGAGCAAGAAAGACCTTCGGACAATGGCAATGAGCAATAGCGCAGACTTGACCGTGACTCAACCCGACCTGGCTGCCGATCGCGATTTGTTCCTTACGCAGAATATGCGTGCGTAGGTGGAGAAAGTGAACGAGTGACGCGTTCATGAACATTACTGTTGCGCAAGTAACGTCGATTAACTCCAGTTCGGTTCATCGAACCGGATGCCAGAAATTGGAATTCGACCAATCGAAGTATAAATAGTAAATTTCCTCCAAAAGTAAATATATATTTATATATATAAAGCTTGATGCCGTTACCGTTTATGAATTTCAACGAGTTCGACGGATGAGTTCTAAGGCAATTTTGATGCTTTGTGAATAGAACAATTCGTAAGCTTGAACGTGAAGCAAACATAAAAATGCTTCTAAAAACGAGCAATGATAAAAATAACTTGGCAGCATTGATCCTTTAATAGGATCTTGTATTTTTGTTGCGTCTACCTACGTTTGTATGATGAATTTTTGTTCACATGAAAGTGTTATCCATTGATGCAGATACAAGAAGATAGAAACGATTGTTAAATTGTAGAAAAACATACAAACGAGAGTTTCATGCAAAGTGCTTTAGTGAAAAAGGATTTCACATTCTTGTCTTTTTTCGATCGTCAAAACAGAAAACAGATACGAGAAAGATAAAAAGTATGCATGCAAAAACGACAAATAAATGGAGCTTACGTTTTAACACAAGTAGTTTAATGAATTTTAAATGTAAGAGATACAAAATTATTGATAATTGGCCTTTTTTTGAGATATTATACGGTCAGATTCTTTGAGATAATGGGGAAATTAATTTTAGTGGCGGTACAAAATTTCATGCATTATCATCGAATTATTCCGGGGCATAATTTAAGTTTTGCGTCGCCGCGCATGTCCACTTAAGATTTTCAATTTATGATCTCTCGGATATATACTCATTACGGCGATAATAAGATTTTAAAACAACTCATATGGGATTCTTCAATTGGAAACGTTTCTTAATCAGTAATAATACATTGCATTTGTACCACAATAATGTTCACGTAGATTGTTTTTGCGAAATTACACGCACATTAGTTTATATTTGACCCTCTTTTTTCACCTCAAATTTAGCACAAATCGCTCAAGTGAAATGGAAGGTAAATACAGTACATGCGATGTTGTATAACTTTTCCACAGCTGTGAAAATGTATATGTTCCATCTAAATTTCTCGTGTCAATGTTTAATTACGTTGATTAAAATCTTTTTCTCAGCAAACATTGTAGCATATAAATTAATCACTTTGAACAGCTATTTACTAAGCGTAGAATGTCTAGTTTTCTGAATGTAATTTATTTAATTGACCATTTGATCAATTAATGCTATACTTATTGCAAAAACATTTTATTTTCAAATATTGATATTTGAAAATAAAAAAAATTAATAAGATTACATTTTAAATCACGAAAGTAAAAGAGAAATATTGTTGAAAATGCTTAATAAACGTTCATTAATGTCAGACACGAACAAATTACATTTATTTCAGTGAAAAGAATATTTATAGAATAAGTAAATATGGATTTGAACTATTTCTTCTTATAATCATATAATTAAATTTGTCAATTATTTATTTCGATATTAGCACAGTTGGAATCTAGGTGGCCTAAATAATCTGTTCTTTTATTGGGTATCAAGTATATCTATCAATAAATAAATCTTCAACTTAAACGTTCGTAATCATAAAGCTATCTGTTTTGTTTCGTGCGTATTCAAATTCATGAGCTTCTTCAACTGAAGCCATTTTTCATGTCAAGAAAAACTGATTTGCTTTTGCGCGGAAGCTTTCGCGAAAACTTGTAGTCGTCTAGTTTGGATCTTGTTTATTTCGTCGAAATCCCGATCGAGATCTCGGGGATACATCATCAATTCATATTTAAATGGCTTTAATTATTCACGCATAAGATTTCACGCGCCAATTATCGCTATATACCGCGCGACTTACTTTTCAGAAAAAATAAAAAGCGCGCTTTTTGCAGACTCACAAATAAATTTTGTTGCAGCTTTCACTATATTATTATTTCGCATCTGCATCTTATTTTGCTTCCCATAAATTACGCGCTGCTTTACTGCTGTTATGAAACATTAACATTGTTTATTTTTTTGTTTCTCCTCTCACTTCAATTGCAACGTCCTTATTCAAGGCACTTTGGATGAATTAGTACGCCGTTACCGGGTTATTTCGATAAATTTTCATCCGTCGGTGGTCCGTTTGATTGATGCCTGCACGTAGTTTTCGGCTATTCCATGAATTTTGACGGATCGTGCGAAAAAAAGAGAGAAAGAAGACGAAAAAGTTAACGATAAAAATAGTACAGTTTCGTGTTAAAAGGTAAAATATAAAAAGGACGAGGTGACGAAACGACAGCGGAAACATCGTTATGTGCTTTTGCTTTTGGAAACCGTTAACACCAAAGCGCCAAATTTGGTTTGCACTAATACAACTGTATCGGAAGGTCGCAATGTACTCATATTTCGGGACGAGCAAGCAAGCGTTGACTTAAGCTGCTCATCGACAAACGATTATCATACGGATACACTGACACACTAAGATCTTGTATCTATTCTTTTTTTTCACATCAAGCTGCTAGTCATTTTAGCTTACGCACAAGCACGTGCGTGTGTTCTGTGTGCTGATTTCGATTTTAGTCCAGTTGCCAGGTGAATTAAGAATAATCATTTTGTAATTCATAGTAGATCTTTATCGATCGAATTATGAGTGTTGGAGTTATTTTTATTGCTATTAGATTATATTCCTGGATATTATGTAATGATTATTTTTACGTTGTATACAATTAAACATATTTTTTTTAGTTTTTATGTATTTTTTAGAATTCTAAGCTTTTATTTGCATTATTGTACACATCAGAGAGAGAATAACAAGTGAATTTATAGACTTGTATTATGGTTATGACAAGTGTACATGGAAGGTATAAAATATTGTGCACTAACTGAGGGCAAACTTTTGTGCATGCCAAATCAAGATAAAAGTTGTCTTCAAAATTGTACTTATATCTACAAGTTGGTCATATTTTCTCGAGAATAATAAACAGAAGTTACGCAACAACTATACGATAACTCTTGACACTAAACAATAATTTAAGTGTTAACATATCAAATCATGAATAATAATATTAGTTACATTAATTACACAATATTTTAAATCAAAATTTTGTATTACATTCTTTGTAATGAAAAATATGATATTTAGAATTATAATTTTTTTCAGTTTCTTTTTCACATGCCTAACTGTCCATTTAGTGTATATAATTATCTAGAACTATTGCAATGAAAATAAAGGAGATTAAACTGCAATAACTTCTACAATTTCACGTTCTCCAATTGACCATAGTCTGGCATTTAATGACCCATAAACAAGCAAACTACAGCGATTGTATATTGTTCACGTAATTATGGCTAAGTATAATGATTGAATATAAATTTGCACATGACATATTGCGGGCACAAGCGATACTTATCAAAATAATAAAAATAACTTGCATATGGTTAGAAAAGTGAAAACGAACAGATAAATGCCGAAAATATAAGTTATGAACGAGAAAGTTGCAGCGTCACTTTTACCAACAGATATTAAGCTGTTTCAGGGCAGTTTCCCTATAATAATAGTGTAAAGTACGCACAAACTGTTGACGCGATAAACGTAAACAATAAAACGTTGCATTACAGTTTCTCCAGCGAGGAGCGACGAGGATACGGATGAAACTGCCACAAGACATTCAGTGACCCAAAATTACAGAACTCGCGGCACCGTATTGCAACACCCACAACGCATTGTTCTGCACGACTTCATAAGTCCACTTGTCAGACGGTACCAATTGAATTTCTTCAAGCTTAATCTTGTCATGCAAACGTGCTGTTTATTCCCAAACCATACATCCAGACAAATACCTGAACTTGCGGCGAGAAGTTTCGAAACTGATAATTCAACTAAGAACAAAAGCTGTGCACTCAGAAGAATAAATCTCTCCATCTATTAATTTTGCTGTTATTAACATATTAAGTAAATATCAATAAATAAATTCACTTCATTTGAGTTCAATTGTGATATTTTTGTAGTGCAATTTGAAATTGGATTTTGATTTTATTTAGTTTGAAAATTTCAATAAAATTGAATTAATTTGTATTTGATATATAAAATTACTTTGTTATTATGTTTTGGTTCGTTAGTTTTATTAGCTGGACTTTTATTTCACCTTTATTTGTTTCACTTTTATTAGAAACCTTTTTTAGTCAATTTTTTCTCGAACATTTTGTTAAGTCATTAATTAAGCATCGTTGAATAATTAATTCGGAATTCGGCAAAACCGCGCACGATTTATATCTTTTTCATGGACTTTCCTCTTGTTGAAGACCGTTATTCTATCATGGAATTTCAGACAGACGAAAATGAATGCTTGATTTACTATATAAACAACACTCGAAACTATGCTGTGTGAATGAATTTAACCTATATTTTTGTAGTAAAAATATGATTGTTGATTAAAACCTAACAAAATTAGAATATAACATTGATGAATAATGTATGTTCAAATAACATTAGAAATTAAACGACAATGAAAAAGTTTCTTTTTTTCATTACACACCGCAATTAAAGATATACCGAATTCTTCTTTTCAGAATCGTAAGCCAAAACTTTCTCACACAACTGTTCCCAAGTGTTTCACTTTAATTTGTATTCGTTGCGACAACTGTCAAAAATATATAGCAATTTCTTGCGCGGTTGTTTGTGCATGTAAGATGCGTGTGACGGACCGTTCGTTGGTGTCTGATGTGTCTCAGAGGCATCGCGCGATTTGTAATGTTAATTTACTGGGTGCGGTGTGTTGACAGATAGAGCGAGATGACACACTTCCACATATATATATACTAGCATCCCCAACTTCGACCCAATGTTCAATGTAAAAAATATTTTATGTCATGTCTATGACATCCCTATGAAATCCTTGTGACATCCTTATGACATCCCTATGACATCCATATGGCATCCGTATGACATTCCTGTGACATCCTTATCACATCCCTATCTTATCCCTCGGAGTGGGAAAGCTCAGACACAAAAAATTTGTTTCTAAAATTCTAAGTGTATGTATTGCAAAACTATAAAGCCTTCGACACTTCGTAGGCCTAAAGTTTAAAATTTGGTATAAACTGGTTCGGTGGTTATTAAAATACAAACAAACATATTTTCAATTTTATATACATAATATATCTAATGGACGTATTGTGATTCTTTGTATAATTGCTTGATGAAAACAGGACGAGGCATTTTAATTCAAGAAGTATTTGCGAAGAATTGGAGAGAAAAATAGAAATCAAGACGACTTCTCGCGTGCCATTCCAATGTCGAACTAAACATTTCGCCACGCGAGTTCACGTGAATACTGATACAATGCGAGACGTTCATTTTATCGTCATGTGAAAGGGTATAATGTACATATGTACTCATTTAATTAGCAGGGACAATGCTAATGACTTTTTGGAAAATATTTGTAAAACGTTTAGTAGGCTAATTTTTAGGTCACTGGCACGTTGCCTTTGTGTGGCAAGTTTTTTTTCCAAACACTTATAGTATCATCGTAGATCCTTTGAAAAACGAAATGTATTTGTCGTATGAGATATTTCAATGTGAACATTCATTCGGTGCTTATTGGTGGATAGATATGAATGATGAAAAGCAAATTGACGCATTTAATATATACACGTTATTTATGGAGATGGTTTGCGTGTATGGGAAAATTAATTAAAACAAATGTGCAATTATCATCATGTTAATTTTACGTTACAGCATATTTGTGAGCTCTAAATAGGCGTAGGAAATTAAATTAATAAAATATTGGTTTTATTTTTTAAAGTCAATTAGAAAAATATATACAATGAAAATACATTATTTGCTTTGGAAAATGAATGTTCATAAAAATATTTGTTGCACAAATGTTGAATGAAATTCATACGTCTTTCTTCCTAGTTTTCAATATAAATAAAAGTTAAAAATGAATGAAAAATATACATTTTGAATAACTCGAGAAATTTGCTACAAATAACACATAGAGTATGACGCTGCAATCGAACTCCATTTGTAATAAATAGAACAAAATAGTGTGGCGCTGCTAACTTTTTACTGTTTTGTTTGGACTTTTATTGTTTGGAAAAAGATAAAAATTATATTTTAAATGAGTGCTTTATAATAGCCGAGCGATTTCTGTCATTTTAGATGATTTATAGTTTTACAATCTAAAAGAGAAGTATCCAAAATAAATTATTGTGAAGCATTATTCAAAGAGGAATAATGCTTCACAATTAAAAAGATGGATAACCGTCAAATTGTTTATTAGATAAACTTATTTTTTAAACAATGAAATTAGCAGTTTTTCCAACTTATGGTACATACACTGACAAAAGTAAGCCTATACAAATTATCATCCTTCTGACAAAATAGGGATATACTTGTAAAAAACCAAAAAATTATCATCTTTTCTGATAAATATATTCATTTTTATGAAAATAACACAGCAAAAACAAATGTTTTAATTTAAACGTTTTTGTAGCAGTTTTTAAAACATTTGGAAGTGTTTTAAGTTTTAACCTATCTTTTTAACATTGGATAAAACGTCTAAGTGTTTTAAAATAAAACATTTCTTTTTATAGTGAATTCTCAAGCTTCGAAGACTTTTTATCAGAAAAGATGAGAATTTTTTGGTTTTTTACAAGTACATCCCTATTTTGTCAGAAAGATGATAATTTTTATAAGTTTACTTTTGTTAGTGTATACTGTTAAAAACAATAATTTGTTAGTAGCATTTTACTTAATATTCCACTTGAATTTGGCTAAGTAATTTACCTTGATATTTACCATATAAACGTAATTTAAGATTGCTTGATATATGAATAATAAATCTAAAAAAATTGATGTGTTTATATGACTATCTTATGTGATAGAACTACCTGAAAATGCTAATTTTATGTTAAGTTAATAAACTGTTAATAACACTTTATCTATGCGAAAATTCTTGCGATTGCGTAGAGCTCTACATGTAACACAGGTAAGCTAAAACAAACTGTAATACATACATTTAAGCAATGAAATAACAAATGGGTCATTCCAAAATAATTATTAGTTTCAGCAAGTGATATGGCAGTCGACGACATGATTTTGAAATCATCAGCAAACTCAGATCAGGCTTAGAATATAAATTTATCAGATGTTTATTTGTACATAATTCTTCTTTTAATTAATTATTCGTGGTTTAAATAAGCTGTTGTATTGAACTGACGGACTCGAAAATATATATTATTAATTTTCTTTAGCGATATGAGCTTAGTCAAGATAATGCTTTAATTATACACATTACTTTATATTATAATTATATATATATCTTCATTTAAAGAGATGTTCTCATTAGATATACGACAAGAAATTCAAATTCAATGAAGTAAAAATATATATAGTTTAACATTTAATATGGATGTGCGTATTCATATGATATGGAGAAAGTGAACTGAACAAATAAGTAATTATTAGCAAAGGTAAAAAATCAGAAACGAAGAAAAAAATACGAAATTAATAATAAAGTAAAATTAAAAATACTTAACTAATATTTGCATCACAGTTTTTATATCCGTTCTATTTAAATTAAAATACCGCAATTTGTTTTTCACCTGCATATTGTCCATGTTTAACATAATCTAATTTGATATAGGTGGGTTCGAAAGATATCCTGATATCAGTATTTTTATGTAATGAGACCAGTTGGACGTTTTGCACTTTTTTGCACTTGTGTTTAGAGTCTCAACTGAATGTGTTTCAGAAAAAAACTTTTATTTTAAAAAAACTTTGATAATAAACGATTCAAGTATATATTATTTAATAAATGATTATCTTTTACTTACTATCTCTAAATGAGATTATATCTTTAGCAACTTAACGATTGCAAAAATTAAAAGTATTGAAAAAAGGTCGTTTAATTTAAATGGTGAAAACAGTTAGGTATTGTCTAACTATTAATAAATGATAACAAGCTTCAGTGAATTCAATGGACAATATTCCTGAACTAATCGCTATTAAAAATTGAGAGTAAACATTGATATCTTCATAATGGTTAGTTCTTCTTCCTTTTTTCTTTCATCGAATATCATATTTCATAGGCCAGAACGATGGAAAAAAACCAAATTGATATTATCTGCGAAGCACTGGAATCAAAGAAACAGAATTTATTCGCAGCTATAAAGTAGGCAATTTACTACCGAAGAAAGTATTTTACTCAAATAACCTTCGTTGGTCGCATTAAAGTGCTTTTTTCGTCGTAAAAATGATATTCTCGCTGCACATTTTAATATCTGCGTCAATATTAGTGAATCTTAAAGCTATAAAAAAAGGTTTGCTCTAAGAGCTTGTATACACGTAAATAAAATGATATCATTTTCAACTTAAACATACACACATTTCGAAATTTGTTCTTGATTGAATTAATTCTCACACAGAGAGCATTAACTCAAGGAAAAAAATGTAACTATGAATGGCATGAAGTCAGTATGTATATGTATATAATTTAAGAAAAAATGAAGTCGAGCGAAAGTTGAGATTAATGTGAAGATTAAAGTTGGAAAAAAATGGAACAATCGCGCGGATGAGACTAGATTAATAAAAATGATGTGGCGGAAGGAGAAGGATGTGTATATCGCGCAATCCTTTCGCATTCCGGTCAGCTTCTTACGCAGCATCTAACAAAGCCCAAGATCCGTGTGAAAGCAGCAGGTTCAGACATGAATGGTTGCTGACGTCAAAGCCTGCGGAAAAATTGCGCAATTTCACTATTTCGTGGCGTGTGGTTGACTTTACTCACTCCTCAACTATGTGGCTTTCTTTCGGAACCAACGTTCTCCGGATGTGACTTCACTAATTCGACATTTGATCATTAGAATGAAAGTTAATGCATTCATTTATAAGCGGATTTCAAGCAAATTAACGAGACAATTAATTCAAATGCGCCAAGTTAATATAATTTTTTTATTCTTTTCACAATAAAAAATGTATAGATTTTGGTTTAAAAGCGTCGCAATTTTGAAATAACTTTTGACACCAAAACGTATAAAAATATATACGAATAAATATGATTGGCTCTTTTTACACAAGTCAGTATAAAATTAAGATTTTTTAGACAATAAATTGAACTTCTACACGAAATCCTGTATGTTGCTTGTAAAAATATAAAGACTTTTTTATTATGTCAGCAAGTTCAATGGACAACTGTAACGGAAAATTTCAGTTTTAACTATGTACTCTCTAAATCTGAATAAGTCAAACGTCGTCCACTTACGCCAAAAAGTGAAAATTTAATTGTATTTTTCACTCAAAATAAGTGAAAATTTTCACTTTTTGGCGTAAGTGGACGACTTTGCACTTATTGTAAGTGAATATTCACTTATTTGAATTTAGAGAGTACGTTGAAAACGTTCAAACTTTTAAAAAGTTCGAATTTTCAAAAAATAGAAAACTTTTTAAAATTCTAATTTTTATTTTAAACTGGATTTCTTCCGGTGACTTGAGGTGATTTTGGAGGGGGCGGGGGCGTTTAATAGTTTTTGAAGGGGTTGTTTTCAGAGGAGTTTTTGGGGAAAATTTGAAAGGTTTTCAAAGGATTCTCGGAGTATTTTCGAATGCATGTATTGCAGTTTGAAAGATTTTTGAGTGGTTTTCGGGGAATTTAGGACGAGTATCGAAAAATCTGTAGACATTTTTGATATTTTGGGAGGCGTTCGAGGGATTTTCAGTGGCTCTTTGAGGGATTTTCAAGGGATTTGTACGCTTGTTGAAAGTATATGGTTATGTCTTTTTTTAAAAAGTTAAAACATTTATTTTTTTAACTTTTTAAAATTCCCATTCGGAATTTTGCAACTGTCGCAAAATTAGGGGTGTCAATGCTATAGGCAGAGTAATGAGTTTCAACATATTTGTATAATCAGTAATAGGCAAATGTAAAAACTGTGTCGATTACAGAGAATCAATCATTTGTCCATCAAGAATCGATATATTATATACAAACATATTCGATTTTGTACCCTTACATCAAATACTAAGAACATTCTTTAAACACCTTTCAAGAATGTTTAAAAATCGTCTTTGAGACTATATGAAAATCCCCTGATCCCGTTTAGATTCCTTAAAACTTTTATGCAAAACATTGTTTTCTAATTAGAAAAAATTAAATTAAATAGAAATAAATAATATAAAAAATATTTTACATTTGCTGAAAAATTTAAATTTCGAATTTTTTAAAAGTTTGAACACATCGTAAAAACACATCGTTTGAAAATTCGAGTTTTTAAATATTCGAATTACTTTTCAAAGTTCGAACATGTTTGAACATTACTTTGGATAAGCATAAAATAAAGTACACTCAAATGTGATTTTACAGTACGTTTTCCAGTTAATATCACTTTAAAATAACACAAAAAAATTACAGTATTTTATTTGAAATGTACATTATCTAAATTAAAAATACAGCTCTACTGTGAAATCTAATAAGAATTAAAATATATAAAATAAACTTACTGTAATTTTACAATGTAAAGTTTGAGTGTAAAATGAGTTTTGTAAAATTGAGTGTAGATTGATCAATAATTACGCACTTTTTTTTGTCAGTTAACTGATTGTATATATTTTCATTAACTGATGTAATTAATCTGGTTTCAATGATGAAATCATTCGGAAAAGACGAATTGTTTAGATTGAAGAATTCGTTACAATGTGAAATTGTGTTTCAAGTGTATCACGACTCTGTGAAGTGAAATAATGCTTGACACACATTTCATTGAGATTTAATTTTTGCATTCATGTTACGTTTCATACACAAATAATGATTGCATTGAAAAAAAATTAATAGAACTTCCCACACATTATCACACAATAATGAGAGAGATTCAATTGACTCGTAAGCAAGTAAGTTTTTACGTCACAGTGAACATTGATAATTACAAATTGTTTAACATAAAACTATTTTTATTGTATATACATATATTTTTTTTGGAATTATATAACCTATATTTGTATATAATTTTAAGCCTTTCACAAAATTACTAAAATTCATATTTTAAATTAAACTTAAAGTATTCTAATATTTGTTACTCTAAAGCAAAAGTTACAAAAAAATGTAACTTTCAGTTTAAATGCTAGAGAAAGAATGTTTGCATGGACAATAAATATTTGAATAATTTTGTGTGTCAGACGATTTGTAAATTGAGTATATCATATGTAAAATCATATAAATTACTTTAATGGCTGATCAAAATGTAATTTATCAATCATAATGAATACTTTTCTAAAGTATATATTAAAATTTGTGTTCATCAGTTTTATATTATTCTTTGAAATTATAGAACTAGATCACTATGTCACCTATAATTCTCTCGTGGCAATTTCGCTGCATTATTACCGCATTGACGTTAAATTTTATTTAGCATTCGTTTTGCTTGCAAAGAACATGAGATCAAGCAATTTAAATACATTATTCAACGATAAAATTTAATGTCGTTCTTTTATCTCGTATAGTTACTCAATCAACAAATACATCCAACCACGACACATCTATCTTTCACAGCTACTTTACTGTTTTATTATTATTAATTGCTAACATTAAACGAAACATGTAACTAAATTAATCTTCAGCGTGATGCATTAAATAAAGTAATTGTATGTTTAGTGAAGTTCATTTTAAATCAAATATATGACTATTCACATACATTTAGTACCAGAAACCTAATTGTTATTGATACTGTTTAATGAACAAAATCTGTCGTAATTATTTGACGTGTTTCGATGATAAGGATTGAACTGGAATGTCGTAACGAGTACATTTATTGTTATGAAGTCAAACACAAAGTGACTTTGCGCACTTTCTACGGGTCAAACTTTCACTTGTCCCCATAGACGACTTCCGGTTTGCGGCGATCGAGCCATATCGTCGTTCTGAATCCACTTGTCGTAGTCGTGATTCAATCTTGGCTTTGCGTTCCACCATCGGGCGCTTTGATGATCAAGAAAAAAAGAAAGTCAGCGGACTTCGGGTAATTGTCCGAGTCCCGAATTTACCTCGTCATTCTTCGTCTTTAGCTGGGTTTTAAGTATTTTCACTTTGGCTCATGAAATATGTGGATATACTTTATTCAGATAAATCGAGACAGACTTTAAACAATATTTTCTAAAACTTTATATCTTTAAATTACTATTTGTATAAATGCGAAAAATCTTTCATTTAACTTTTCTAGAAATATAAAATTCATTTAAAAATTAAAATTTGTTTATTAAAAAGCAAATTTCTTACCAAATATTAAGGTAACATATGAATGAATTATGAACTTTGAATAGATATAACCTCACTTTTTATATATTTTGATAATTTAATATGAAGTCAAATGTACGAATAATATAGCTCTGAGTTAATATCTATAAAAATGTATTATAATACAATTTACAATGAATTTAAAATTTTTTTATGGTTCCTATGTTGAGATATTTTTTAGTACAAGTTTTGTTAGCCTATATATTTTGTTTATTGATTTAACTTTGTGTTAAAAAATTTCAGGAATATTGAGGTTATGTCTATTCAGACTTGTTACTCTATTCCCATATAGATCACTAACGTTTAGAATTCCTCTTTGGAAAATTAAAACTAATTCTAATTATGATTGGCAAAACGTTATAAAAAGTTTTTGTAACGTTTACAAAAACTCTTTATGTCGCACTGTCAAAAACTGCAAAATGTCGCACAGACAAGATTGAAAAATGGCTTTGAAGAAATTATGATAAATGTTGCTAAGACGGTTTTTCAACGTTTAGAGAACGTGCGATCATCAACCAGTTAAGGATAGTTTAGAAAAAATTATCTAATATTTTTTTTCACGATTTATGAAAAATTAAATTCATTTTGGAATTGGACATTAATGATATAACTGGTAATTAATCTTCAGTCTAAATACTGAATCAATTTTTATGGTATAACGAACCAAACAAGTCGATTACATATTATTTTCAAAAAGCAGCCGCCTTTTTGTCGACAAGAATCATTTTATAATTCTTAATGTTGGAACTATTGTGAGAGGTTGTCTTGTGTATCGTTTGTAATGTTTAATCCATACGACGAAGTTTTTACGACAATTCGGATAAAAGCAACAGACGGATTTGACTTTTTTTTTATTTTCTGATACACACGTTCTTCACTTTTCATAATATTAGGAAGTGTCATAGTGCCTTAAACATTCCATTTCATGGACCTTGACCTAGTTTCTTATTTCGTTCCTGATGATGCTTTGGTGTAGAATAAAACGCAGATGTATATAAAAATTGTATACTTCTATAAAAAGTATACTTTTTATTCTCCAGAAGACTCTACGCGACCATAAAAACTGGTTGAATAGAGAAATTCGTTGGTTCGCACGTTAAATATTATTCTTTTTATTTTTGTACGAAAAAGCAAATAGAAGATTCCTTTTGATACAGTCATAAAACGATTATAAAGATTATATATATTATACACAAAAAGCATTGTTGAAATTTATTATTCGCTCGTACGAATATTTAGGAAAATATAAGAGCTTCACTTAGTGTACCAACCTTTAAAAATAGATTATTAAATTACTTGGTCGAGAGTCAGTTTTAGAATTTGTATGTTTACATACTTATTTATGTTCTATATTTGTAGCTATTTTTATAATATTATATTATTTGTTTGTTACTATTGAATTGTTACTTGCTTTAATGCGTCGTTACTTACATGATTTTTCTTTTATGTACAATTTTCAGACAAACAGAAATTTTTCTGAGGCGTAATTTTGAATAAAATAAAAAATAAAGTAAGATATTATTATTTTACATTTAACACCACTTTTTATATCAAACCGAAACTTTTTGGACATTAATACAATTTCAATTTCACTGTTTATTATATAAATAAACAATAAATTAGACACTTTGAAATACAGTAGATTATACTGTTATATAGGAATTCTTCAAGTGGCTTGATTCTGCAAGAGAACTTCAGTCTAAACCTGTATGTCAAGTTGCATCGAGTCCTCAGTACTGGTATACAGAATAGAGAAGTGGATTTTGACCGAAGTAACAATAGAGAAAATAGATATTTTTCAAGTCAAATGCATCACCTTCTGTTGCTATATTCTTTCAAGACACAAAATAAGTCGACGGGAATTTTCGTTGAAAAGAAATAAGCAACGAAAATGTGTAACAAAATACAAAAAGTGGATCTTTTAAAAGTATGTTTCTTGAATAACAAGAAAGGACAAATAATGCATTTAGTAATTGATATAATAGCAGCCAAGTTTGGAGAAACAAAGCTGAGTTGGAAAATGAAAAGCAGATTTAATAACACTCACCACGGGGTAGCGACAATTTCAAGCATCTATTCTGGAGATCTGACATGGTGATTATTATGTATTGTTGGTATTCTATATTGTTACATTATTTATCGTTACAAAGTTGTAAATGAAGTGGAATGTAATGTTATTACAAACATTACATTGAAATGTACTTTTAATAAGAAAATAGTAAGTAGATAAATTTTATTAAAGAAATGTGTTTATCAATTAATTTTCACCTAAATTTGTTCCGGAGTCCCATTTATTTTAGATATTCAGATTCAATTACTTCGACTAACCAAATATTCTGGTATATTTATATAATGATTTTCAAGTAGTTGAAAGTACGTGTATAAAAATAAACTAAAAAAATTTCATTTTAGTTCATGTAAAACTATTTAATGAATGAATTTATGGTAAAAATAAAATTGTAAAATAAAATTTATTAAATTTCGAAATACTTTCCTAGAATCACTTAAGAATTATTATGTTTGATGTAATAATTACATTGTAATAAATAAAATTAATTTTGCTATGTTTGAAGTATCAATTTATATTAAGTATAAACTGAACTTTATATGTATATTCAGCGTGTAATTATGATTTTTGCAATAAATTGTTTCATTATTATATATATATTAAGAAAATGAATATAATTGGTAAATCGACGTTAATTAAAATGAACTAATTAATGCAAATAATTCAAAAATATAAAATGGAAATGAAATAAAATTGTTTAATTATTATGGTTCACATTTTTCGATTAAAGTGCCTTAAAATTTAATAAATTTATATTTGTGTTAATTGTACAGATATGCAAATTTATCGAATGCATAATTGTTTACCGAATTATTATCATTGTCCAAATCGGTTGTTGAATTTTGAAAACTAGGGTGTTGAATGTATAAATATATGTCACAGTGTCAACATTTAATGTTAAAATAGCGATAATGTCATTTTCACGAATAATTATATTCCCCCAAATAATCAATAAATTTAATAAATATCTAAGAACTATTTTAATGCATATTCCAACAAAGACTACTTTTATTTTTATTCGAATTATCATTATTTACAAGATATACTGTCTTCAATAGTTTTATATCTCAAATAAATTTATTTTTAAATAATAACACGGTAGTCCTGGCGACCAAAAATCAAGTTTTTTTTTTATACTTGGCCAGAGACACTACCGTGTCTATTGATAATAATATATTTAATCATTTATTAAACAATTCTTTTTTCAAAGGTTTTTCCAGATTAATGACTGATCTTATCTTTCGGAATTTGTGGTTGATTCTTTAACTAGAATTATGGTTTATATTTTAAAGATCAAGCTATAAATAAGAAATCTAGATACAGCTTTAATTGTCGAAATAAATAAACTGAATAAATTATAAAAACTTTAGACAAATTAATCACAATATTTCAAATTATATTGAACAAATTTGTCTGTAACAAAAATTGCTTATACAAAATTTCGCTGAATAGAAGAACCTTAATGATGATGTTTGATAAGATAAATTGCGATATTCTTTACTATTTTTTTTTAAATTGGGAAAAGCTAACAAAAATGCAGTACATGATTTAGTTGAAAAATCGAAGCTTGCATTGAAACTAGAAGCCTTCCGGGATCACCCTTTCGCTTTTGTGCATCAAAGGCTTTCCATGCTGGTGATAAAATTCAGTCTGACATTCCTTGCATTCCAATGACTGATGGTGAAACGTTTGGCTGTTTTTGATTACACTCGTCTATCGACTGCGTTGAGCATTTTTTGAATCAACTTTCTCAAGTGATGCAGTTGGGAACTTCCAAGCGATCCGTCCTTGAAAATCCACCAGCTACATTTCCACCTCGTTGGCTTAGAATTTCTTTTACTTGCGTTTGGGCGGATTTCGGTGAAAGCAGATACAACTCGGAGGGGAGCCGTATATAGGCCGCGTTTCGAATCTTACGGACTCACAACGAACGCACATCGATTGAGCCGCAGGTGTAAAAGGCACCCGAGCCTTTTTGTATTTCATACGTTTTCCCACGTCAATTCCGGGTGACACGTCGTCCGCTCAACCTTATTTATATTTCGCGCGAATATAACGGTTGCAGATTAACTTTTTTTTTCATTCATTTTTAATAAGTGCCAAGTGTGTGTGCCAATAGGATTACAAACATCAAGCCTGCGTTCCAAGGTTTGTGCATTTTATCATCCTACACTTTTTGGATTTCGGGATTTTCGCGCCATCAGCTGCAGCGCCGCCGAAGTACACGCGAGTGCATGTAATTGAATTGAATGGATGTGATTTGCCGTCCGCCTTTTGTTTGTGTGAACTTTTCGTTGTTTTAGGATTCTTTTCAGTGATATTTTTGCAAAGGGATGCATTTGTGATGTTCTGCAAACTAAATTATTTAGTTTGTTGTTTTTTGAAGTTTCAGTGATTATTCTCCATTTGTTGATGAAATATTTGAAAATGTGTTGAGCATTTTTAGAATTTAAATTTTGGTTTTTTTGAAAATATGATGATAAAAATTGCAAAGTGAAATAATAAAGGAACTAAATTATGCTTTAAAGTGCTACATTTTGTGTTGTTTTAAAGTTAATTTAATAACTTGGTGAATGTTGTAAATGTATACAATTGGCTATGTTTTCAGTATTGATTTTTTATTGAATTGTTTGTTATTTCATTTTATTAAGATATTTAAAATTAATTTCTTTCGCTCTTTTTTGTAATAATATTAATTTTGTTTTTATAAAAATATATTTTTATGAATTATAAGTAAAGTTTTGCGCAAAAGCCATCATTGTTATTACATTTGAAAATATTTTAATATAGAAAATGTTCGGTTTAATTTTAGAATTCTACCAAACTTTTGTGAAAATGAAAAAGATATTACAAATTTGAATATGTTCAATTACTTATTTTAATATCTGTTTGAAAATATTTACTTAGTTTATTTTTTTAATCTTTTAGTCATTTAATTTAATATTTCATTCATAGTTTATATTAATTTATATATGTTATGTTACTTATTAGTTTCATATTAACTTATATATGACAATGAAAATTACCATGAAGAACGATTCAATAAATCCATAGTAATCGTCTAAGTGCGATATTTTTATTGCAATTACAAGAAATGCATATTTTAAAATGTTGTTAAACATAAAATATATTTCAATCTAATTATACATATTTAAATAATTCTTATGAAGCAAGAGATTCGTATTCACTTTTAACAACACAAATTTCTGCTTTCATCTTTACATTCATCCATGATAATTTACTGAAACCAATAGTCCAAATACCTATTTATTATTCACTCATAATTGCAATCTTCTCCGCAAATCATAATGCTACAAAAAGTATCACTCTGTTTCATTTAAAACCATAACCATAATTTTTCAACGTATCTTGTAAATTTTCCACAAACCAGATGTTTTTCTCAGTTCAAATAAAATCACAGTAATTTTTCAAAACAAGTTTAAAGCTTAAGAAGAAGGGATAAATTAAAATCGAAAGCAGAACAATATTATGGACTAAGTAAACACTTGTTAGTGATGATTTGGTTGGACCTTGTTATTGTTATATAATGCAAATTATTAGTCGCAAAACGCGCATTTTCTCATTTTCCTCTCAAACGTGGCTTGTCGAAAAGGTAAAAGGGTATGTGGGATAGCGAGTCAGTGTGTCAACGTGTTCGCGTCTCTCTTCGCGGTGTCCTTCCTTCTCCGACTCAACAGAATAAGGCCGTATGTGGAGCGAGATGGATGGCACCGGCATCGAAGAACCGGAAGAGCTGCAAGACGAAGACAAACACAGCATCTCTGGCACATCCAGACGTGCGAGTACCATTTAAGAAATCTAAACCAACGTCATCATACACCTGTGTCACAAAATTCCAAACGAAAAATCCAATTAAATTTTTATCGCACCGTCGTTCGTTTCTCTGCAAAATGTCAACTGGACATTTTTTATTTGCCTCGTGTGAGTTCAATTTACGAACCACTGAATAAACATCACGTCGTTAACCCAATTCTTATCAATTTATCGTAAAACTGCAGGTCTTCTCTTTCTTCTAACTTAACACGACTCGATCAATTAGTAGGTTGATGAGAAACATTTGTCAGTTTTGCAAGCGGTTTATTGATGTATCAAAATTGTTGTACAAAAAGAGAGTATGATTTATTCACAATATTGAGATTATTATTTTGAGTAATACAAATTTATGCCAGAAAGTAGAGACCAAATGTTTTGGCATACATTAAAACCTTTCTGTCGAAATTGCTCGATCAAATTAAATTTACATATTCGATCTTTTTCATTCCTTTTCAAATCTAAGATATAAGTTTATATAATTTTGTTTTTTCATCGTAATTTTTTGAAAAGTTCAAATCAATTTTTATCCATTATATTAATAAAAGTAAAACGTCGCATACTATAATTTATATCTCAATTTTAACGAGACATTCTCGATGAAGTTGCTTTCGAAGAACATTAGCTAAGTTGAATGATTTTCCGCAGTCGACGAAAATCGCTCGTTCCGTGCGTCATACGGGATTCAATGAGCGCGACCAGTTTGTGAAAGTTTCGTCGTCAACGTCGGTGTCGTCGGAGCAAATTTTCTGGGATGCACCAACGCCTCAATTTCGCGCTTTCTGCACGGAATCGAAAAAAGGAACGCAAAGTCAACTTCCGCAAGATTGCGTCTCACCAATAAAATTAATTGTACAATTAACGACTTTTCACTTGTATGTATCATTAAATAAAAGACGAGCATCAAGAAAATAAAAAAAAGAAGACAGAATAAAAACCCATCATCACCATTTAACGCATCATCTGTCTGTAATGTATATTACGGTTATGGCAAATTCCGCATAATGAATTGGTTTGTCCAAACTCATTCTGATATAAATTGAAACATCAATAAATTATTTTAAACATTTCATGTATGCTTTAATGGTATTTTTCTTTACCAGGAAGAATTTTTTAAAACATAAATTATTCATACAATTTTTTATATCATTTTTATAAATTTCGTACTAAATGTTCGAATGTTTCGTACTTATTGAGAATGATGACATAACAAAGCAATTAATGTCTTGTAATTATCTTGAATGCCTGTTTTTTGTTGTTGCCAAAATGATTAGCCTTTTTTAATCAAGTGTGTCACTTATTGACACAGTCGTGCGAATGACTTCCTTCCCGTGACTTGAATAACACTCGCTTGAGCGTTACGCTATCAAGCTCAGAGAAACGTGAACGTTATTTCTCTCGTTGTGTTCTTGTGCCGCATTGCATTATCCTTGTTCTTCTCTGTTATGAATCGCACACACTCAGCCACGAGAAAGTTTTGGCCTGAAGATTGCCGCAATTAGGAGCAAATTATATTCCGCGTGGAAATCATAATTTCATCGGCTATTTAGCTTCGATAATATTCGTTCATTAACTGATTGTAAAGTTTATTCTTTCATTGTTTGCACAAGATTTATAAATATATAACAAAAAGAAAAAAATATATAGCTTTGATGGTAACAAAAGTCAAGCAAGCCAAAAGTGGTCAATTAAGCGGAGAAATGCGCGGTTCCGGTTGTAACCGATAAGCAAAGAAGCAGCCTCGGTGAAATTGCCGGCAATTGTGTTCGTTTGTTGCGTCAAACAAGAGCGCAAACTAAATGATTCTGTCTCTGCCAAATGAAACGATGTGCAAGTTAATAAATCCCGTGTCATCAATTAACTCGCCACTTAGCAGTGCTTAATTGCAATTTGTTTAAAAATAAAGTGGGCAATTGGGCTTTTGCGAGGGAACTTAATTGGAAAATAAGACACGGTCATTGATTAATGCATTTAATAATAATACGCGCGCAAAAGCTTAAGAGATGGGCAACTTTGTTTGTTGCTCTTCACTTTCTCGCGGAAAGAATTTTTCAGCTCATAAATATATATTCATGTTTGTGCATATGTTGTGGATCATATGCGCTTTTGGGTCTTTACCAGGTGTCGTAAATAAACCAACTAACGGTACCCCGTTACGTCACGCTGCACCTGTCGGACATTGTAGTTGCAAAGGGTGGACGGACGCGCTCAGCAGAAATTGTAGATCGCGCGCCGAAAAAAAAGCATATATGTGTGTGTCACGCGAACGCCACGGAAATGGCCATCTGATATCTGTCTTCCGTGTACTGCCTTACATACCGGTTAGCGCCGGGGCTACACGCCTCGAACGAACGTTCGTTGTATTATTGAAAGTGATATATCCTTGCGGTTTGAACTAAAGATGTGGGGTTGTTTACTGGGTCAGACTGATCATGTACTTCTATATATGTATATATATATGCGAGAGAACATGTTAACGAAAATAAGTTTAGAAACAATCTTGAGAAAGATATACTCAAAAAGAACTGAAATGAATTTCTTTTATTATACTTTTTTATTTAAAATAAATTGATAAAATTGACATTATAATTCATCTTATTTGATAAGCTATTGACTTAAACTTTAGAGATACTTAATTATTAATCATTGACTTGTTTTGTAAAGAAGTAAATATTGCAGTAAAATTGTTAAGAATAAATTAAAATTAAACATTATATATTATAAAATATTAATGTTAAAAAAAAATAAAAAAATTTATTTTATTTTTATACTTTTTAAATGTGAAAAATGTATACCTTAAATGTATACAGAATGAAAATCGTGTGTCATCTATTTGTCTATCCCTTTTTTCGTAGTCATTCTAAAATGTATTAATCATACATTAAATGTAGTGTTGTAGTAAACTACGTGAAAAATATGTTTGTTGTGGCATTTTTGAAAATTCTTCCTTTGAAAATACCTTTCGTTTAGTTATTATGGTAACACGAACAATTGTCATAATTAGGACATTCATTTTCTTATAGAATAAAAAAGTTTTATTCCAAAAAATATGTTTTCTTTAAAACGTACAAAAATTATGCGTCATCCTTTTTACATCATTACTGCATTTTAAATATTCAAAACCACGTCAACAATAAAGTATTCTTTTTTTTTATCAAATTGTTCGTCATTTTGAAAACTTTATTCATTTTAGATTTAAACAAATTCTATAAGCAATCAGGTCAACAATCAAGTCAAAACTTTCGATTGAAATCACTCGTACGTCTTCATTTGATTGTTTGGAAGGAGAAATAAAAACTTTACGAACAAAATGAGACAAAAAAACATTTCATCACTTCAAAATTCGGTTAATGAAGCCTCACGTGTGCAAAATAAAAGCACTTCCTACTTCCGTTGGCGCACCACAACCTTCTCATTACCTTTTCGCTCGAGCAACAAGAGCCGCCCAAAAGAAATCGTCGACAGCGCTGTGATACGTTGTATTAATAATAAAATCACCGCAAAGGCGTTCTGCTCCATATAGTTAATTTTTATACCATCGGCAATATTTTGCTAACTAATTATACTATACGATTGACAGGTTGATAAGCGTGAACAAAAAAATTTGCTTTTAACCCGAGGCGACGAGTTGGATTACACTTCTTTACTTGAAGCCAAACTTCAAATTCTACTTTTCCTATAAAAATCATCGCACAAAATGAAAAAAAGAAAAGTCGGTAAATATTATGTGGATCGGAATAAACTCAATGTTTTAGTCCAATCAATATGACACCGGTGTTCTCGATCTTTCAATATATCTCTGTAATCTGAAAATACGATCCCCTACTCCTTCTTCTTCATCCCGATAAATTAATAATTCTGTGGATAAGCTATGACATTGGCGATGATGTAGCAAAATAAAAGCGTAAGCTTTAATTTGCAAATAATAATGCCGGCGTAATAAAATGTGACGGTTATAATGGATAGAAGAAGAACGTCGTGTAATTCAGATGTATAACAACAGATAAGATGATAATGAAGGAGCGCAGATAAGGTGAAAGCGTTAATGGCGTCCGTATGGCATGTGGTGCAGGATGCATCCTCGCGCTCTAATCATACGGCATTATCATCGAGATTAGTAAGTCAGTATAATAAAAGTGTTTGTCATTTTCAGCGTACTTAAAAAAAGGATATTTGAGAAACAAGCAATCTTCTGAATATTTTGACGAAATTTGATTAATAATAAAAATTCACCTAAAGTATGTATTTTTCAGGAACTCCTTAATATATATTTTTCACAAGTAATGTACTATATACTACTTGCAAAAGTATCAATTGCTAACATGAAATTATGGTTTATCGCGCGTAACCATTCGTATTTAGAACGTACACTCAATGACAGCTTCTGTCGTGCGCTACAAATTGCCTTACTGGTTAACTAAGTCGCGTGTTCCAGTGCCACATTTAAGCGATTGTCGTATTTGAAAATGGTGCGTAAACTTTTGTGTATTTTTTTTAATCTTCCCACAAGAGACCATTGTGCCAAGAGATTTTGAGTTTAAACGAGCAGCAAAATGTTCATTGAAACAATAAATAACTCGCGGGTTTTTTGCTGTTTTCAATGAAAATGTATTAGACCTTTTATTATTCAGCGCAAGTGGCACATTTAACGCACAAAAACATGTTATGAAGGAAAAAAATGGCCAGAAATGAAAAAAATGATCTCTAACAAAAGGGCTCGGATGAATTTATTGCCACTCCTATACAATTTAATGTCTACAGAAATGGAGCAATAATACGGTTATTTATTAACTCGCGTGTTCATAAATGTTTTCTCCTATCGATGCCTTTTGTTATACAATTTAGAACAAATTTTAATTGATCGATGTTTTAGGTCAAGTTGCAAGAAAATTGGGCGATCTGTTGTTATTCGAGGATTTGAAAGTGGGAAGATAAAAAGAAAATTGCGATCTAGAAGATTGGACTTTCAGAACTTGGTTTGATTGAAATATATGACTTGCGACTATTAAACTGATTCGTATCACTTGAAAATGAAAGTTGTTTTAATTGTAATGATAGTCTACCTTGCGTTGTAGTGGCCGGCGTGTGTAGATAATCATCTTATTTGACTAATTTTCACGAACGATATTTGTAGTCTGCTGCTAAGAGAAAACGAAACCACGTTTGAAAAGACAATTTTACACAGATTCAAGTTATCGTCGACACGTTCGCATTTAGAATCAACTTTTCCGTACATTGTTCGGTACGCGCAACTTGCCGAGCTGAAATAACAATAGGGGAGTCCATAATAGAAAAGTTTTCATTGCACAATTTTGCTCGACGTACACGTTTCGACGTTTTTTTCTGCATTTTTTTAACGGAACTTCCCGTTTTTTTGTCAAGAGTACCAAGTGACTTCCACGAATATTTTTGTCGCGACCTTTTTTTGCGTGTTGTTACTTTGTTGCGACTTATTGGTAATTATACTGTACCGGTACTGCGGCAACGTCGCTCATTCAGTACAAGATTATCAGTAATCACTGATAACCAAACTTGTTCAATTCATGTTTTTGTTCTTCAGTATTACGGGATTCGTATGAACTAATGTTTATTTATGAAAGTAATTTATATTAATGAAGTTTTCACATTAATTGCATATATCAGTTTATACCGGATGAACAGAGATTTATTGATTTACGAATAAACCAGATTTGCAAAGATGTATTTATTATTGTTTAAATTGAGTTTATTTACGTTTTGTTTATGCTTATCGGTATATGTTTACATAAATTTATCCGTATATTCCGTTGTGTTACTGTGAGATGTTCTACACTAAAAAGAAAAAAAAAAAAAAAGAAAAAAATAATGGAGTATTAAAAATGTCCGTTTAAATTTATTTTAATTAATTCTAGTGAAATGTACATGGTTCAACTGAAATATACTTACTTCAAGTATATCATAGTGTTATTTTTCGTCAAGTTGAAGATGTTATTTTGTTTTACAAGACATTATTAAAATTTTTATATATTTAATTATTTATAAATAAAAAAATACTATTTTAACTAATTATTATGAATAAAACTGAATTTCAACTGTTAACATTTAAAATGTAAATGATGACTAAAAATTTTCAGTCTCTTAAAGCATTCTCGAAAGTCTATTATCATTTGACAAAATGCTGATAATGTTGTATGATAAATTAATCAGTTTTACATACAATCGACAATTAACAAAGTTAAATTGTTCCGCAATTGGAATAAAGCAAAGTAGAACGAAAAGTGCAAAGTTTTGTACTTAAAGCAAACTTTCTCTCCATTAATTTACCGAAAACTGATGAAGCTGTAATTCGATGCATTCTCATATACTTTTATCAAATTTATTTTTTTATTTTCAAACATTTATCATAATGATGTTACGGTACATACTACAATTTTGTCATCAAACAACTATAAATATTTTGTCCCCAAATATGTCGTTCACCATAATCATAACCACTTTTCATCATCTAACTTGAGAATTGTCATGCAATTTACTTGCCAATAACGTTTATTAAAAGCTGACCTTGTTTTTGAAATAGCGTTCTTAATCATATTTCCGCACCGGAAACATGAATGTAAGAGATCTGAACCCGTCCGAGACCTTTTGATTATCACGTTGTTTTTGTAATTACACACGCTTATATTTACTCCTCTAAATGTTTATATCTACTCTTTTAAAGCGCCATATGTGCAACACTTTCCTTCAAATTGCCGAGAAAACACACGTTTAGTAAGGTATTCACAGAAATTTCGATAATCATACATATACTCAATTAATCGCGTGTCCTACATTCCGAATGTTAATGATTTGAAATGATCTTGAAGTGTGATTTATGTTAATACAATTGCCGTTAAAGACACGTTTTATTATCAAAAAATGTGTCGTTAACTTGGAGGGCAAATTAATGACCAAAAGAAGGCATAATCAAGGTTCATCAACCGTAAAGATATTCAAATATTTGGGACTCACTTAATATACGTATTTCCATAGCCTTCTTTCAACTTTTTCCGGAATTTCACTTTCAAGGATGTATTCTAATGATGAACCACAGTGATTTCGAGGGACAATTCATCGACACACACTCTACTTTATAATGAGACGTAACACAAATTTTAACTAACTTTCCTTTTCGTCGCGCACCTGACGGACGATGGCCAAAGAGAAATCAAAAGTTCAAACGAAAAAAAATCTCAAATGCGTTCACGCTTCGTTAACCAAAAAGTGGAACACCATAGACAACCGATCAATCACGTGTTGTCGCTACTGTTTCTTGCATTTTTTCTTTTTTTAAAATAGCTTTTATGGTGTTTTGTTGTTAATTTACTATACGCAGAAGAATTTTTTTCTGATAAAATAAGTTGTCTAACTTATCGTAAAAAGTGTACGTGAAATAGTACTGAAAAGTCACGCATGCAAATCACGTGAATTGTGTTCATAAGTATGTACCAATAGATACGTGGCGTCTGGCTGCAGGTAGATCCGCGTGGAAGTAGGCGATCTTTTCGAAAGTGCTCTCGTGTATACGCGTGCGCAATCCGTCGATTTGGGTTGCGAGAACAAAATTCTAGAATGACGCGCTTCCGCATCTAATGTCCACACGAGTATCGTATCGTGACCAGGGATTTACAATTTTTGGGCCGCTTTCACCGAATAAGATAATTCTCTCCTGTTAGATCGATTACTTGGAATCAACCCACGTAATCTGAAGTTAAGTGTTGAATTTATTTTGAGTATTTGCTATTATGTTGCCAATTGGACAACTGGGATAGAGGATGAGGAACTTTTAGGATTCGCCCGAGGCGTTTGGTTGGGTGAAAGTGAGTCGATATTTGGACTAGTTTTGTACGAAAGTTTGGGCAGAGTTGAATCATACTTGAAATGTAAAAAAAAAGTTATTTTCAGGCAGTAAAATTTTGTTTGTTTTTTGCTCCTTTTTTACATTTTTGTTTAATCTAATTATATAATTGTGATAGGTTGAAGTCCAATTCAAATAATTTTTCGAGATAAAAATCGGATTTGGATGAAAATAAATGGAGAACCGAAATTTTGCACGAAAAAAGGGGTTGCGATAAATTGCCGCACGACAAAAGCACCCAATGCCTACGATTTACGGCCAATAAAAATTTACTATAAATTTTGTTACGACGATTTTTGTGGCAAAGATGGTACGTGGTTTTTCGCCGACCTCTGAAATCCGTTTTAAGAAAAAGACTTATTTATCGTCGCAGTTTATCTTTTGTCTTTGTAAAATTAAACTTCCATATTATTATAGTCAAAAATTTAAATCAACATTCATTCAATCAAACAATTTTTTTAATGCATTTTGAATATTGTCGATTTTATCTTAAGTTTGTCATATTCTTGTATTTAGAAAACGTGAAAACATACATTTTAAGAAAATGTATGTTTAATAAAAAAAGACTTTGAGAAATAGACAAAAACGACAAAAACTGTTCACTCGCGTTTTTACGAATTATGTTATTTTTTCTTTATCAGTTGCTTGTACCTTTGACTTACACAATTTTGCAAAGAGATATAGCATGCGGGCATAATATGTGGGTCAGTATAGCGCGACGCAATCTTCTTCCCCCAAGTTGTTTCTTATCTTCATTATTATGCAAATCGCTTTCATCGTCTTTGCGATACCATCATCGACATCGTAACAATGCTATCCCGCATTTCGACGGCACCTCTTTCGCAATGGCTTGTAAAAACGCCACAAAATAAAATACCATCGTTCTAGTTTCCTCTTCACTTTCACTTATACTTTTTGGTGGATCAGCGTTTTGATTGTATAAAAAGCTACTTATTACTTTCTTTTTTTTCAAAACAAAGAAGAAAAAGGATAAATGCAAGTAAATGAGATCCAAAACAAGCATGAATATAATATATGAAAGCTATTCTTGTATTCTATGAATCGCGTTTTTTATGGATAACAACAAAATGTATTTATCTGGTACAATGATTGACCAAAAAGGTCACATATGCATAGTCGTTATTTTGCGTACAAACGGACAATTTGTCCTACTCAAATTGAGTTCCCTGCGTTAATGTATTCCGATTGTCTCGACAGCGGTATTTTAATTCAAAGTCCCAAGCGTCGTTGTATTTCGGCTGTTTTCTGGTGAAAGTATCAGTTAAGAAGGACAATTCCAGGAGATACATATTTCATAGGTTAACCGGCGCGAATGAAATGTTTAACGTGTGATTTTAGGTTGAACGCCATACATTGTACATTAGAGGTGAAATCAAATGAATATACATTTTCGCTTTATACATTACATGCGTCTTTTGTCTTTCCACATTTGCTTTAATGTCCCGTAAAGTGGACAAAAGAATAGTCCCCTTTACAATGCAAATTGCACACGAATTCGAAATTATCTAAAAGTAAAATTAACCCGCGAAAAGAAAAGAAGTCACTTTGGGGGATGGTCAAGTTGCACGAGCCATCGGTCAAATTAGGAACACTTTCGAAAGCGCAAAACAAATGGTACTATTAAATTTAATTAGCTTTACGTTCGGCTCATTTAATGACTCCATAATAATTGAATTATCGCGCCATAGTGCGCGCGCGTATATTCTCCGAAAAAGGCCGGCAATTGGTATTCGTGGACTTTCGTTTGGACGTTCGTATATGTACGTACGTATACATATACACAGATACATATACAATTGCGTTCGGCATTGGTTTCGAAACAAAATAAAATGCCTCTCTCCCTGTGATCTCTTTTTATCTTATATACGTATACGTAATGTTATTCGGTGGCTCCTTGTCTCTCCGTGTGTCTTTCACCTGTGTCGGGGCGAGACCAAGTCGTCGTAGCGCGGAACAAGCGGCAAAGAGATGTGGTGGATATAAGCTTGCGGTGGGGATATAAGGCCCACTGGTCTACCGGGGCCCCAGATGACGGAAGGGGAGGGGGGAAACGGCGGGTTAGACCGTCGACACCGGCAGTAGGTCACTGGGACGTGGCTCGCAGCCGAGACAGCTACCAATACCTCTTTCAGTCAGTCGACGACTGCCAGATCAACGCCACTCTGGGCCCCACGTTGGATACCAACCTCGCGCACGTCTCAATGAAGCTTCGCTCTTGATAAACCCCCCACCCCCTCTGCCGCACGGAAGTGGAAGTTTTTTTTTCAAATTTTAAATCAAACAAACTTTAATTCTGGATTTTACGTGCTTTTTTGGCACACTCTTTGGCGCCATTTTTATCATTGGATTTATGGACAGTGTTCACCAACGATAGTACACAGGTGAACAGTGCAAAATTTCCGGTGTCGGCAATTGTTATACTTAAAATCATTTATTGAATCTTTGAATAAAAACTTTTATTCGAAGCAAATACGAATTCCAAACAGCGGAAGTGATTTGAAATCAGGAAGATTTTGTAATTATTATCGTGCAGCGAATAAATGTGCAGTTGAAATTTTGCAATGTGATATTGTAGTAATCGATTGATTGATTGATTTTTGATTATTCAAAATATTGTTAGTCCTGACGAGGAATGAAGAGTAAGAATTAATTTTTCGGGACGTGTACTTGTAAAAATTTGTGTTTGTGGATATTCGTATGTTCAGTGGCACGTTTGCAGGTGCAATAAAAAAGTCGTTGGTTCGCCTGCACTTCGTCCCAACAATTGTACTTTTGGAACCGTAAAAACAACGACTTACACTGTTTTCTGTCTTAATTGCAGAGAGAGCTGCTGAACACCAAAAGATGGAGAGGACGCGGCGGAGTATATGGAGGACAAAATTGTCCATTTTAATACCATTTTTTCTAATTGTAAGTATAATTTATTATGTGTAATTTAACATGATTTCTTGTTACTTTATGTTTGCGAAAAGACATCGAATTATCAAGTTTACAATCTAGCGCATTTCGTACGATTCAATTATAGGTATCCTCTTTGAAGATAACGTAACCATGCATATACCATAATCGACATAATACTGGAATTTCAAAGTAATTAAGTCTTTCGGATGATAAGATCAGAAATTGTAGTTCAGTTGTATCTGTAATTTAATCTTTTTAAGAGATATGCTCAGAGGAAAAGAAAGTGCATATAGAGGATGAATGTCGGTGTTCTCGGAAATTATAATCAGAAACTCGGTCGGAAAAGTTTTTTTTCGTGTTTTCTTTTATGCTCCTCAAGTTAAATGCTTATGATGATGTATCTTATATATTTTTTCATTTGTATCGAAATAATATACAATTTGAAAGAAATATTATGATTTAAGAATCATGTGTACATTATAAAGATAATAATTCAAAAAAAGGTTTGAGCAGTGATTACTTTGGAGTTATAACACTTATGATAAATATCCCGCGTGAAAAAATTAGTATGGATATAGTCTGGCAAGGTGCATCCAGACTACATCCATACTATATCCAGACTGCTTTTTCCTCTAGGGATACGTGGGTAACTGATTTGTTCAAAGTAGACTGTGAAAATAAAAGATTTGAGTGAAAAAAAGTAAAACCTCATCAAGAAAAATATTTGAGATACAGCAGGAATAATATTGCCGAGTGAACTAGTTTATGGCTAATGAAATACACATTATTTAATAAATTATGCATATAATTTACATGCATAACGACAGAATAATATCGACAATATAACTTAGTTTTCAATCGACAATGAACTTTTGACGCATTCTTAGTCGGCTAGTTTTAGGAAATCTACTTTACTCCGTTACGTACAATCCGTTAGAGACAAAACTGCAAAAAGTTGCTCAGTTAAACGCAACGCGACAATCTTGCACTACCCTAAATGCAATTTAACAGAAAATTTCCTCGTTCTATTATCATTAATGTCATAGCAAAATTTAACTAACATGCTTGTTAAGATGCTGGTAAAACTTTTATATAAGCCATTAATTTTACATAATTAGATATCTCTGATTCGAATAATATAAATCAAATTTTTCTTATACAATTTTTAAATAACTTTAAAATGTTAACTTTTATTTTAATTTATTTTTTTCGCTTGCCTTAACATTATTTTTCTTTTGTTTTAAAATATAAATTCGATTTTAAAATATAAATTCGAGTTGTGTTTATTTTAAAATTAAGTGGCCAGAAAGTTAAGCGAAGTAAAAGGGAAGAAAACAAAACAAATTTTAAAGCTGATGAAGTAAAATGACAACTACCAGTTTTTACGCTTTTTTAAACGAGTTCATTTGGTGAATAAACATTAGTATGGGGAATCGGTGCACTTTTTTCCCTTCATTTTTTAAAGGATAACAGTAAAACGCATTGCATATTAGCTTAGGCATTTCAGGAGCTGCGTAATGTTTTGCAAAAATGACCTTCTAAATATAGTTGAACCGTTAATTAAGCACGCGAACTGCCTCGAGGCACGAACATGACGCGACTAACATATATCCAAAAATTCGTCACAAAACTACTACGTTTTCATAGTTTAACTTTACTTCAAATACGTGGTTTATGGTTAACTGAAAACAATTCGAAAATTAACTAATTTTGTACACGAATATTTCATTTATGGACAAACAAAAAGTTATTCCCAAAAATTATTATCGAATTAATTACTTCTTACTGCAGCTTGTTATTTCTGAGTATATTATAGTTATATGATGAAACAACAAAAATTGTAGGTTATTTCGGATTTTGTTCGATGGATCATAAAATTTTATTCCAGAATTTGAATGAATTTATTTAAATTCTGTTCATTCAAATTTGCATTATAATTATTATATACAATAAAATTTTATATCAAAAGTAACCAGATGAAAAATAAATAAATTTATTACAACTGAAATATATTTAAAAATATAATTTTAGTTAAAAAAATTTCTGTTTTTTTCTCCTACTATAGAAAAACCCAGTTGCACAACATTAAGAAGTTAAAACAAAGAGTATGTTTTAAAGTTATTTTGATACCAAGGATTAAATTTGCTGCATTTCATAAACTTTGATTATATTGCAAGATCAAACTCGAAAAGTTTGCACATGGCCTTTCAATTTAGGAAGCAAACAGCTGCGGAACATTTGATTTCTTATCATTTATGTTTCGCATAATCAATTGTCTTGAAACTTTTCAATCCTTGGATAGGGAACTTTTCGAAATTTAATATTCCGGATTAACGGGGAAACAAGTTTCATTTGATTGTAAAATCAAAATTGCAAGACATAAAATGAGCAGGCCAAACTGAATACAAATACTTTGCCGCTTTTAAATTACCATGTGTTAGTAGTGCAGGAGTTAACCATCTGTATCAACAGAATTCCTACATACGTTCGTGTGTACAAAAAAATGTGAACATGTCGTACATTCACTTCCTTAAAAATCGGCCATAACAGCCGAAAAACTTTACGCTCTAATTCGTTCTCCAATAATATGCTTTTTGTATTTATTTTATGTACACGTTCGTTGTGGCTTATAGAGTCCATAAGATAAATGAAAGCTTAATGAAAATACATTAAACAACTTTTATGGACTAATTTGAATATCATTCAAGTGTTTAAATATGTTTAATAGAAAAGAAGTGTAATAAATCTATCACGATGCTCAGTCTCTCATAATTTAGACATGATGGATGTTGACTTTGAACATTTTCGAGAAAGTTTCATGTTTCTGAAATTTTTGTGTTTTTTTAATTGAATTAAATATGAGCACTGAAATTATTTTTTAATTAACGCGTTGAAAATTATGAGAATTGTTTTGAAGAATCTTAAAGTAGTTAAAATGCCGAAAAATTATTCATATATTGAAGTACATAAATATAATTTTAACGATGAATGTTGACTGAATTTTCTTCCTCAAATTGTAAATATTTCGAATTAACATAAATTTCTTAATTCTTAAAGGTATAAATTAATAATAAAATTTTTATGCTTCAATTTAGTTCATCATGTTTATTCTCGCCATAACAATTATTTAATATTATCATAAGTATATTACAGTTGTACGACCCATGAAAAGTGAATCTTGTTCGAAAAATGTGTGCATCGATAACAAAGTGCGATGAATAGCTTGTGTCGTTCAACAGGTTAAGCCGTTGAAGTCGTGTCATGCACGAGTGCATAATCGCGCGCGTGAATTGTTCACGCGACGTGTCGCATTATCGATCTACGCGTGATTTACACACACGAGACGTTTTGTGCGTGGAGTGTGTGCATTGTTGGGTTCGTAACAGCGGCTCGCTCCAACGCACGGCAAGTTGGCGAAGCGTCGATAGTAGGTCAGCACGCCGGACGCGCGATGCCCCTCTTTTTCCGCGCGTCTAAAAGTGCAGCAGACTTTCCAGAGCACGCACCACGCACGGCCGGCCGGCAACTTACTCCCCACAGCCATTCAAACCAAACCCAAGTGCAACTTCTTTCTTTTCGCACGTCGGCTTTCTTTCCCGAGAAACGCACTCTGGACTCTCGTCTTGACTCGGTGTCATTGACTAAACGCGCCAACATGCCCCGTTCTTTCCAGAATTGTCGTTATGCCTTTACCGTATTTCCCCCAACAACGACTCGTTCAACATTTTCACGTCAGTTACTGAGTTCTTTTTTGCAGTTGAGAAAATGTATAATAGGAAGGAATTTTAGTGATTATTTATTTAACGATTCGTTACTTGAATAATGAAAAGGGGATAAGTAAAAAGGAAAAATATAAGTTGTTTTTTTATGTCGAATTTTTATGGCTAGAAAAGTTGAAGGTGTTGTTACTATTTAGGGCTCTTTTTCTTTCATAGTTTATTATGTCATCAGTTTACCCGGCGGAGAAGAAAATGGAAAGTGTTATGATTTGCATTTTAAAAAGAAGTTGGAAAATGAGAAATTGATCGGCTCGAGTAGAAAGCTGGTCTCAAAACAAATAATCGACAAAGCTTTCGACGCTGGTCCTTCAGACCTTAATGACCTTGCGTTTAATCAAATGGATTTTACAGTTTATGAGTGCAAGCCAGTTTTCATTTTCAGATATGCTTTTTAGATAAAACATTTATGAACGTAGTGCTATTATTTACTTCAAAATGTTGTTTCCAAAATTGTAAATTGACTTTATTATCAACGATATTTATAGAATAATGAATCATTTATTGATTTAAAATAAAACTTTGACCCAAATATTATTTCAAATTTTCTTTTATACTTTACTAACTTTACATTTAATTTCATTTATATATTTTTAAAAATAATTATATTTACGAGGTTTTGTTTTTTTCTATTAAGAGAAAAAAATAATTGTTTTGTAATGCTACTAAGGAAAAGTTATTAGTATTTTATGTTTCATTAATAAATGCACAATTAATTACTCCAATGAAATTTTGCTATTTAATTATATCGATTACAACAGTTCATTTTACTCTTAAATAATATTTATTATACCGCGAAAGTATTAGCCATAAAAGCGTCATTGACAAATCATAACGACTAGCAAAACGTTACGTTTCATTGCACTTTGACTGACTGTAAGGTATAATCTTGCGGACGACCGCAACAGCGCTTTTCATTTCTAATTCCACCTTCATCGTTGTAATTCGAGAAGCTCGCGTTCTGTCTCCAGGATCTTGTTGAGATACAAGTTAACGTCTGGGCTTTACGAGGGCGCGTTAACGTCACGGCAAAATTTGTCTGTCAAATTGCGTCAAATTGATTTACGCTCGTAATGAGACAGTCATTTAGGCAAATTAGTAACTGAGTCGGATAATTTCATGACACATTCACGGCATTTTATCTTTATCGGATTAGAAACTACGGCGACAAAGTTAGCGACAGAGTTTCGGACTTGCGAGACACAATTTATTTTCCATTTCTACGGCGTCGGTATTTACAACGCGTTAATCGAAAAATGTTATATCTGCGAACAAAGTAATGCTGATGAACGCAAGTTTGCAAATGGATTGTAAATTAAACTCACGGATAATGTTATGCTTTTAATTACAAATGCAATTGCAGGCAAATTTGTCGTTTACATTTAAAGTTGAGATATACAACAAACACGTTTTAATTATTTAATTTATTTCGTTACATTATTCATTGAAAGAATTTTATTGGGCAAAAAGTATTGTTTGACGAATATTCCAGTAATTATTAATACTGCAAAAAGTGCAAAACATTTTTTTCAATTAATCATGAAAAGTCCCCATCATCTGCGCATAATTAAACATAATATAAAAGTGTGCGAAAGTAAAAGTATGAAAAAAATCGGACGAACAAAAGTTTTTTAATTACGAAATAAGACGAACGATCCGTTTGACGAAGGATAAAAATGGACGACACGAAATTTTTGTCAGAGTTGTCGTTTTGTTGTCGCGCGAGTGTTCATTTTTCAAACGAGCTACGCTTGTTTCCGCTAATGCGTTCATCGTAATTAAAATCTGCACGTTTATTCACACACGCGGGTCCGAAGGTGCACAGCCTCATTCTCACGTTTCGACGTTAGTTTCCATGCACTGATCGCTTGATTTTCATTTAATTAGTTCTGGAAAATGCTCGGCGTGTTTCATTTGTTCCGCACTTGCTTGCGCCGACTTATCTCTTTAATTATAATCTATTGTTTTATGAAAATCTAGACGATGGCACAGAAAGTTCCTTCAATTAAGTGAGTTTTTATTAATACGAGTCGCCAGTTATTTGTATAAACTTTTTTCTTACTACTTTTGTCATAATACACTTTAATTTGTCTTATAAGAACTTTTTTTTCTTTCATCTAATTAATATGAAATGATTCAATGAGATAATTTTCACATTTTGAAAAATCTTTATTTTCAATTTCTTTTCTCCACTAAAAATATCTTATTGATCAACTGCACCTTTCATATTGAAATATCAATATTATCTGTCCAAACAACTGTTCTTCTGTACTGAAACATTGGCAATCTTTTGCAGTATTTGCTCGGAGATACTCTGCTATATTTAAAGACGCTATCTTTAAACCTGCTTGAATTGAATTGTAAACAAATTTGTTGGGGATCTATAATTTTGATCGTCCAAAAGTATAAACAATCGTTGAATTGCTTAAACGAGATATTGCGCGAGGCAAATTTTTGTTATTGATCCAAGTTGTATATCCATCGACCTTATTAGTCGGTTGATTTACAATTAGCACTTTAATTGGTATGATTGTTTTTGAATGGAATTGCGCTGCATTTCCCTTCTGCCTGACGGCGATGTTTCGCTTTAAGTTGGGTGACTATTAATGTGCTAATGGAAACACCACTCCTATTTCGCGGTTCAAGATATTACACGGTGTCATTGAAGCGTGTACACCATAAGAGCATTAGTTGTGCGTGGATAGTGGATCCGTTCCACTTTTTCGTCGCCGTATATAGCAATATGATATTGTCGCAAGTTTTCTCTACTTCGTCGTTGTTTGTTGTTGGCAGACGCAGTGCCGGCCGACGTTGACGACGACGATGTTGAGTATCTGCAAACTCCGTCCATGTGCGGCTTTCTAAACGCGCGAAACGGGTCAGTTCCGATTAAAAGACCGCCTTTCGTGAGTCCCTTCATTGCCTTAGGCACCCTTCGACTTTCTTGTCATTATTCAAATGCGCTTCATTATCGCGCGATTGCAAAAAAAGAGAAAAAAAGGACGTAAAAAAACCGACCAAACTTTGATGACCTGATTTCTCGATGAAATTTTTATTAATTGTTTAAATGAATGGACAAAGGGACATGAGTTAATTAATGTAGTTTAGTTTCGAAAGTTTGCGAATCAAAAATGATAAAACACTAGTTTAAACACTATAAAAAGAAGTGTTTTATTTTAAAACACTTAGACGTTTTATCCAATGTTAAAAAGATAGGTTAAAACTTAAAACACTTCCAAATGTTTTAAAAACTGCTACAAAAACGTTTAAAATAAAACATTTGTTTTTGCTGTGAAAGTTTGTTTAAAAAGCTCAAGAACCGTTTCTATAAATACTTTTTGGTTGAATCGTAAATTAAGACATATTTTGAGAAATAAGTTTTGAGTTGGAGCTTGCATTTCTTTTTTGAAATATTTTGATAGTCATTTTTATTGAAATGATCCATTTCAATCTTAAAACTTGTATTTCAATACTGGACATTATATCAATTTACATTAACGAGTAAATAATGAAATGTAAAGCAAATTACAACATAATTAAAATAATGAACAAAAAATCTGTCTCCTTCTCTTCCCCTAACCGTCTAACTCAATATAATGATTTCATTAAGTTGAAATTACGTTCAAAATATAACATCGTAACTTAAAAGATAGCGGGTAAACGAGGGCGACTTATTATCTATTTGTTATCGGCTAATTTACATTACTTTGAATTTCCTCGCAGTGTTTATTTTTGACGTCACTTTACATAATTTGCAGACGAGCAGAAATTGAAACTGCGTAACAGGCAGCTAATTTTCTTAATTGTGCAATGGCGAAATGAGCGATCGCTGTCGTTCAATGCGGCGAAAGTTCGGACGGATGGTTGACTCGGCGACAACAATGGAAAAAGTGAAAATTCATCTTCCACCGTGTTCAATTTGTTTTGCTTGTTGAGCAATAACAACTTCAGCTGCGGATTCGCGACTCGTTTGCGTTTTAATCGCGAACTCCCGGCGATTGCGTCATTTTGTTATACCGCGCAGTTAACCGCTTACGGCTTAATCGACACAAAAAAAAGATCACCTCGACCCTCTTGCGTCTGCAATTTTATCAGTCAAACCGCCAACAATTACTGATAAACAGTAGTAGATTATAGTAATTTTTTGTGTGATAGGCGACTTTTAGCTCGACCAATCCAGTTTCTTATCGTTCGATAGTCGCAAACATAACTGCTGACCAGTCGAACTTGCTCGACTCTGCTCGTTGAAAAAAAAAAGCACTGCATCGGCAATCGGCACCGGAATGCGTTTATGTCATATACAATATCGTCCAGTTATGTGCGAAATAATCACACACTTTATAGTACAATCCGGATTAACATTTTTAATTTCTTATTTTTTATTTTACCAGCATGTAAATTATTTTGTAACAAACTGAAGAAGTGAGTTAACTTTTATTTGAAAACATTAAGCTGACATATTTTAAATAAGCAATAAAAAAAGTTTAAATACATGAAACTTTGAGAAGAAAAATTGGTCTTTGGTAGAATTTGCTTCCTCATTGCTCTGCAGGAATAAAAAGTAAGGTTGATATTATACTTAAGAGAGTATCGCTTTTACGACCATACTCGCCGATTCAAAGAATCGTGCAAAGTTTAATGAGTTGATCAAGTATTCATGTTGACGATTCTTGCTGTTTATGTCACAGTTTAAAGAACAGATACAATTAAATCATTCACATTCTGTTTATTCACACGTATATTTGAATAAAAAAATTTTCCATTATATTACTGAAATTATTAACTCATTTTTTTGAAGTGAAAAACAAGATTTCACTTTTTATATGTATATATGACCTATTTTATTTCGTTGCATGTTTGCATGTAATTTAATAGTTGAATAAGTAAATCTGGATATTCATTAAAAGTAATAACAATAATGAAGAAGGAAGTAAAAGAAGAATTGCAACTAAATGCATCATTACTGTTTAAGCAGGTGAAAAATTGTGTATTCAGATTTGTATCCGTATAGAAGTAATGCTTGACCTAACAATACAATTACGCTTAAAGTGAAATTCGCCCTGTTTGAGAGCAAAGAGAAAAAATGAGAAAGTATAAGTTAACGTCGATATGTTGAGTTCAAAAGTGATAGGTCCAAAATCAGTCACGAATTGGAACTTTGCATTTTGAATTCGATCTAGGTTCAATTTGTTGTTTCATTCATATGTTTGTAAGTTGGAATGTTAAATTGCCAAGGGCACTATTGAATGAGGCTCTTTTCTTCTTGACATACTCAACCTCTATCTTATTGCAAAGGATGAACTCGAAGTAACTGTACTCAGTCTGCCCCTGTCTGCCTTTTTCAAAAGTAGGATTCGAGCAAAAAAACAGCATACAAATATTAGGATTTCAGTCGATCCAATTAAAAGAATTCAATGGCGACGCTGTGATCGCAACGGAATTCTTGCATCCTTAATACGGCTGAATGTTTCTCGTGAAATTCGAGAGACAAACACGTTTCGTTGATATTAAAAGTTGAGTTGAAAGAAAGAAAAAATAAAAGAAAAAATCTTGCGTTAGAAAATAGTATAATTTGATTATAATTCATCGTACGCTCTTTATGACAATATATGCATTGAATGATGCTTATTATATAGAAAGTGGTGTTTCATTTTAGTTGAAAATTATCCGTGATAAGTGGTCCAACATTTAGGTTTGGAAAAAAGTCGTCTTGATATGTACGAATTGTAGACTGGAATTGTAGAAACTTAATAACAGTCAAGCGATCGATCGAATTCGTTCAAAACTGTATTGGTCGGTTCTAATCTGAATGTCAGATGAACTCAATCTGTCAAATTAAAACTTTCGTTGAACGCAAACGTTGCACTTCTGCACATTTTCTGTCCAGGCTAAAGGATTGTCAGCCTAGTTCTCAGTTTGTATTAGTCAAATAAAACGTATTTTAATGTTAAATTGCAATTATGAAATAAAGATTCAAAGACAATTTATTTTCTGTAAAGTTTCACCAACTAAATATTTGTAAATGCTTTTTTGTTTGTGTCTTTAATTTGGGCAGTTAAATAAAAGGAATTCCATTTCCAAGGTCGGTGATGAACTGGTATTGGTCCAGCGAATTGAGCAAAGTGGAATCTATGTATCGTCGTTCTATTGGGATTCTGCTAGACGCTTCTGTGCTAAACACATCCGGAATTCAAAATACGCTATTGTGGCTTCGATAGTTTTGCGGTCGATAAGAAAAACAAGACGCAAAGACTGGGAGTTGGTATTCATTTGGAATTCTGCATATTTCTTAAGGAGAAGCTTTTCGTCGGTACCGAAATTATATTGTCCGAGAAAGTCTGTAAAAAGTCGCTCGTGTACTTCAACTTACACTTGAACTCGTAATTCCGTCATTTCGTATTATAATTTAACGACTTTTTCACTTCAATTCGAATAATTAGATCACAAAAAGAAGAAAAAACTCGAAAAAACCTTAACCAACGAAAAAATTGGATAGTTAAAAGTTAATGAAGCAACTTACTCGGCGCGACAGATCGGTAAGAATGCATTCAATAAATGCGACATATACTTAGATCCCAAAATTTAATCGACGACATTTCAAGCAGAAAATAAAAGAAATGTACAAAGTTGTTTAAGGGTGTAATCTTTTATTTGTCGAGCGATGTCTTGGTGCAATTACTGTTTGAAAATGTAGCTCAATATAAAAGTTGAAGGTGGAAAAAGCAACTTTAAAAGGTCGTCGATAAAGACCTATAAAATGGCCAACAAAACTTTGCTAATACGTTCATACGTAGACTTTTCAATATGAGCGGCTGTAATAAAATGTATCAATTGAATTGGTTTTGAAAATGGTGGCAATAATGTGCGATTTAATTAGTTTCAGGAAATCAGCGCTGATGCGCCGTTGGTGGATAGTAGTGCGTTACCATTAGAGCACAGGTCGGTGTTTGGACCACAGGCACAATATGGAGCACCGGTGGCTCACGGAGCCGAGGAAAATTGGCCACTGGCAACTCCCGACACACCGCAAATCAAGCATCTGCAAGTGCAATGCGAGAAAACACACATGCGAGTGAATATTGAATTCGATCGTCCATTCTACGGTATGATCTTCAGCAAGGGTTTCTACTCGGATCCACACTGTGTCCATTTGAAACCCGGCACTGGTCATCTCAGCGCTACTTTTGAAATCTTCCTCAATTCCTGCGGCATGAGTTCCTCGGCCAATCATAATGTCGCGACTTATGGCGCGCAAACACCATCTGGAAGTTACGTCGAAAATACTATTATTGTGCAGTATGATCCATACGTGCAAGAGGTTTGGGATCAGGCCCGAAAACTGCGTTGCACTTGGTACGATTTTTACGAAAAGGCTGTCACCTTCAGACCCTTCCAAGTTGACATGCTTCATGCTGTAACGGCTAATTTCTTGGGAGACAATTTGCAATGTTGGATGCAAATTCAAGTCGGCAAGGGACCCTGGGCTTCGGAAGTGTCCGGCATTGTCAAGATCGGCCAAACCATGACGATGGTTCTTGCTATTAAGGATGATGAAAACAAGTTTGATATGCTCGTGAGAAATTGCGTCGCTCATGATGGTAAACGCACGCCTATTCAACTGGTCGATCAATACGGTTGCGTCGTCAGACCAAAGATTATGTCTAGGTACGTAACTTTTTATTTTCTTGCCTTATCAGAACCTTATTAGTTTTAATGTTGCCAGAAGAATTAGAATTAATTGAATTCTATAAATATTGCAGGTTCCAAAAGATCAAGAACTTCGGACCGAGTGCGTCGGTAGTTAGTTTCGCGTATTTCCAAGCCTTCAAATTCCCTGACAGCATGAACGTACACTTCCAATGTGTGATACAAGTCTGTAGGTACAACTGTCCAGAACCCAAATGTGGACATCCGGGACTTGAGTATGGCGTTCCAGCGGCGAGCAGCCTCTCCGGTGAATACGGTACTCCGCTTCATCAAGGACTATCCTCTGAATATGGCTCTCCACCGGTACCCGAGTATGGAGTACCGCCAGCTTACCCAGACCCTAGACATCCTCCAAGCGGTCCATCTGGCGCTTACAGGTAAACAACTTTTATTTCTCACTTATTTTTATTGTTTAAGTATCTGTTACGTGGGAATGAGTGTTTACGTGTTAAGTAGTCGTCAAAAACAACGTGAATTAGTTTTGTGTTATAAACTTAATATTTAAATAATAAAAATGAGATTTTTATTTTGTTGAATGAAATTTATTCGTTTATGTTTTTATATCGAAATTCTAATTTGATAATAAACTTTTAGTGAACCAAATGCTGATGTAGTACCAGCACCACAGGCTCAAACTTCATCCTCGTCGCCAAGTTCGACACCAGGCGATGCAACTGCAAGCAGCAGCTCACCGCAGAGTCCTCAAGATAATATACATTTACCACCGCCGCCACTTCCCGGTCATTCAGGCGCCTACCAGACCGTAAAAAGGAAAGGAACAGTGGGTTCTGAAGAGTTAGAAGGTAACTTGGCCACTCTTGGAGGTCGACCAAGATCGGTTGAAGGTCTTCCGGCTGAACTTCGTGGCGCCCGAAGACGAAGACATATTGAGGATATTGATATGATGGTAATACTTCTTATTCCAATTGTTCTCTTTTTTAATTATATGCAATAATTTTGCTATATTTTTTTAAATATAAGTGAAATAGCATTTCACTTATATTTAAAATTTGTGATTTAATTTAATTTTGTGATTTAATTTAATTTTGCATTAAAGTTAGTCAATTTAGTTAATTAATTTTTGGATGAATTTAATTATTATAAACATTTGTTTTAAAATAATTGTTTAAATGATTATTTTTTAATTAAATTAAAAGATATAAATAAAAGTTAAATGAAAAAAATTGCATTACATCACTAAAAAATATTTTTCAAGCAAAACGTTGTAAAATTGTGTTCTTAATGATTTGTTTATTTCACAGCCTCAGTTCCACACAGTGACGTTCTCTCACGTGTATAAACGAGCAGCCCAGGAGATGACGGACGTGAACACTTCGCGAACCATCCAAGTCGTGGCACCCGGTGACGTGAACTTCGCATTGGGAACGAGTAGCGCACAAAACGACACAACGGTGGTGATCCAGAACGCCAGCACCAATGCCGATCCCGAGACGATCTGCATGTCTCTGCCTGGTTTCGTCGGTGGTCTCGTGATGCTTCTGCTGATTGTCGTCGTAGCGTCGCTCGTTGCCGCTTTCTTGTTCTTCCGCGTACGAGCGGACCGTAAAAATGTCGCAATGGCTAGTATGGGTTTTGCTCATCCGGCGTTTGTAACCGAAAACCCGGAACTCGTGAAAGTGGCGAACTGAGGCGATTCATCTGCAATGAACGCGCGAATCAAAATGAAATTCGAGATCGAAAACGTGACGGCAACATTTCGTTGTTCGAGTGAAACGATTTCATGACCTCGAAAGACAAAGCAGAAAAGGCCCCCCACGTCCCGCTTCAGAACGCGCCGCCAAAACGAGGTCGTTTTAAACGTTTTGCAATCTGCGTTTGGTCGTTTGAATCGACACTCACGAGTTTGTCAATCCCTGTCAATCCTCGTTTTGCTTCTTCTTATTCTTCATTCATCCGTTTGCTCATCAACAAGTGTGCTTTCTCAACACGGGAAAGACGTTAAGTGCGCGTGTAAATCATCGGTATTCTCTGTAAGGAGTGCGGCCCTCTTTCTTTCTTTCTCACGTTCGTTTTTTCCCCTTCCTCGCCGTGTCTTTTCTCATTCTTTTTTTATGTCCTTTTTTTTACGAAGGCGCCGAAGGCCGACTCGGTCTCTCTCAACCGGGCTCGGAGTTCCAAGCGACGAGAAACAGAGAGAGACAAAACACATCCTCTGCTCCTCGCTTACGAACGGGAAATTACAGAGAACAATGGAGAGAGCTTTTTGTACATAAAAGCGCGATACGAGGATATCCGGGCTTGGATTTGTCACAGAAATGTCCGTCACTTTTGTATTTCTTTGTACAACGTTAGGTAATTGTAATTCCGTTTGTAAAAAAAGAAAATTGTAATGCCAAATTTTATTCCGACGGGATAGAAACATTTATTGTTATTTTTTATTCTCGTCAATTTTATTGAGGCGTGTGAATGTTATATATATATATAAAGATATGTGATGAAGCGATTGAATTTGTATCTCATCGGGACGTTTCGATGACAAATTCAGCGTCGTCTTGGAAAGCAGTGTACATATGCAGGAGACGTTATGATTTCCAAGACGTTTGCGTTGCAGTAAACGAAAGACTATTATTATTTTATTATTATTATTTTATTGATATTATTATTTATATTTGCGTGCATATTTTTTTTCTTCTTGACTTTTTGTCATACTTCACATCTATCATGAAATTTACTTGGCAATTTTTGTCATCAGCCAAGAATTGCTTAGTCAATCTCTACTTTGTATCTGTCACAAATTTCGGTTTTTTCATTGAGTATTATTAATCATGCGGTACTTATTATTTTTTGACATGACAGAAAAGTCTTAGATGCTTTTTATAAGAAAAATGAAAAAAAAAAAAAATATATTTATTTAGCGTGAAATTTGTTGCAGATTATTGTATTCCGCAAAGATTTCTTTTATTTATTGCTAATATGTTAAAATTGTTTTTTAATTTAATTCTAATCATAACTTTATTCATTCGAGACGAACGACGAGCTTGTGAAGCTGCGTCAATACTAACATTAATTTATTGTTCAAAATTGTCTGTCCCTCAAATACCTCCGAACAAGTCCTATTCGTTATTTCTCTTCTACTTTTCCTTCCACTAGATATTAAGATACGTAAGTTAAATATTCTCAATGAATCGAGAATATGTTCTATGTATGTGTTTTAAGCACACAGACAAAAACCCAACATACACGACACGCATAAATTACATTGACACTAATACACTCTACAAAACCGATTGACTTGATTACAAAAGAATGTATACTTGAAAATATTATAACGATTTTGATAATTGTTTCAAATAAATGCTAATTTTTATTTATAACGCCTTACTTTGTTTTATTTAATAGCATTAGTGTGTACCAATTTAGATTTAATTGAACTTTGTAAGATAAACTGCTTTCTGTATAGGAAGGTACTCGAGAGGATAAAAAGAAGTCGTGGATTACGATTTTTTGTTGTTGCTTTTAAACACTCCAATAAAAGTTGTTTTAAATCCTTAAATTATTGGACTCGACTTTTATCAAAGGCTCGAGTTTTCTTGTCGCCAAGTGTAAACGTAGTGTGTGTATACGTAAAATCAATTACACTGAACACTGAGAGGTTCTGCCGCTCGTCGAGTATACTACGACAATCTGTCTTTAATTACATTTTTGCCGTGTCGTCTTTCCTACTTGGACGGTAATTTCTCGTGTCGAAATCGAAAATTTGCACTGTCTATGAGCAAATTCAAGAGGTTATTGTTTTTTTCCGTCTTTCAAACGTTAATGTTGAATTTATCGTGCAAATTTTTCCAATTATTCAAATTTTTTAGTAACATTTGCAATGAATCATAAACATATTTTGAAAAGAATGTTTGAAAATGTTCATAATGATTATATGTAAAATTTAAGCTTCTTACAAGATAATAAATGTGAAATATTTTTGCGAAATTTCGTAACGCTTTTAATCATTTTATCAGCACTGATAAATAGAAGAAATTATAATCTAGCGATGCTTTGTAAAGTGCTCGGCCGATAATTGGTACTTGATAGGATTTGGAGCACTTAGTACTGGAATTTCCCGAGGATGGTTGAAATATCATGTTGGAATGCAATAACCGGCAATAATTCATATCGCAGGTTTCGTATCAAATCGGATTCGAGTGGTTTTCATTATTTGCTACATAACGAACGAAACTTACAAATAAGTGAACACACACTTGTTAAAAAAATCTGTACTAATAGCATAAACACAGAAAAAAAGAGTAAATATAAAATAGTAATTGCATTTTATTTCATTGTTTGAGTGCATATATATGCGTATTTATTAAAATCTTGCTTTTTTGAACAAATTTTTTTGTTTAAAGGTATGAAATAATATTAGATAAACATATCAAAAGCAATATAACATTTTTTGCTATTTTGCATTTTTTGATCTTTTTTCAATGAATTAAAAATGTATATAATCAAAATAATATACGAGAAAATATTAATGACGTCAGAGAAGTCTGGTATGCGCATATGACATTCCACTTCCTTTGTACAATTTAATCGTAAGGTCCAAAGCAGTGTTTCTATGCGTTAAGAAGATGCAGCATAATTTAACGTGCAAATTCACGGCTACCATAAAAATGAACAAAAAATTTGCATGTACATCTGACATCTTAATTTTGAGAAAGCATGGACCAAGTTATTAAATGAATTTTTGATGAAATAATATCATTAATTAAATACATGCATGTATTTTTATTTAATTTTTCCTCAAATTAATTCTGTACATTATAAACAGTTATGCTGCGCATTTTAATTTACACGAATGAAATTTACAACATTTAAATACATTCTACATTTTACAGTAATATGATAAAAATTTCCCGCTTTTACAAAATTGTAATCCAAATTGTTTTTTCTCCAAGATTTTATTGATATAGTTATAAATTCGTTAAAAGTATGGCGTAAAAATTGAAATCATTTTTATATAAAATAAAACAGCAGTAGTATTTAAAAACTATACTGCACAAAGCCCTTCCAATTAAGCCACGAGACAAGAAATTGCGTGTTTTGTCTGAAATGTACGCGAGAAGGACACAAAGCTTGACTATACAGTATCATGTATACATAGAAGGGAGACGCATTTACCCTCTACTCTCTCCACCTACTTTCACCCCTGTAGAGCCTGAGGCTCTTCGTCTTTCTCTCTGAGAAATGAACGAGTCGTCCTTTGATCCTGTAATTGAAGGTGTCCGGGAACAGTGAGATTAAGTAAGTTATACCCTAAGACTCGGCACATCGATCCAACTCTTCATGACTTCGATTTATATACTTTTATTTATTTCATTATATTAATGCAAGAAACATAATTTTTCAGAGATTACAGTTACTGTAAATATCTTATTAATTCACTTAAAAAGTGTATGATTAAAAATGCAAAGATTGTAATTAAATAGTCCAATTTTTTGATTAAAATGATTCACATTTAATGTTAATAGTCTGGGATTCTACTTTCATTATCGTAATTTAGTGGGAGCTATGTCGTATGGATGATACGAGGTCAAATAATTTTCAAGTTAAACGATTCAATTAGCGTTTACAAGTAGCATCGGTAACACCGAAAAGAGCTTTTTAAAAGTCTCACCAAGTCGTACCCTCTCGACAGCTCATCTCGCCAAAGTGCCTTTACTTTGAAATGATTTTACGAAAGCAGCCAGGGTTGGCGGAAATGAGGAAAGCAGTTAGATTTTACGTTTATCTTTATTGTCGGCATTGGGCACTGCGCCCGATTGGTCGTCGTGGCTAGGCACTCAAGTGGGAGAATTCGATAAATTTTTTCGAGACGTGAGAATCATTTGCAAGAACGACGATTCCACAAAGTATACGTCGTGCAAAAGAAATAGATATAAAAATGAACAAACTGGGAGAGGGGATAAGTTCGATATACGTACGAGAGAAATTACTTCAAATGTAGTTCACATATTGCTCTCGTAATAAGTAAAAATATGATAGAAATCACGAGCGATTGCTTTCAATTTTACGATATGTTACTCTCGCCCAGATATGTAGCTAGAATTATGATTGACTAAGAGTTCTTCTTTTCGAAATAAGGTTTCAAAAAAAATATATCTAATGAATTTTAATATGCTTCGATTTTATAAATGTTATATATTTATGGAAATTCATATTTATATTTGACATTTTTTATATTATTATTGATAAAATTAAAATTAATTTTTAAAATTAGAGTTAAAATATTATATATATATTTAGTTAAAATTCTATAAATAAGACTAAACCATTTCAATGACTTTAAACAAATTATCATTAAAGATCTGTTGAATATGAATGATGCTGCATTGAAGTACAAAGTGTTGCTGCTTTATGATAACATTGTGCTTTAGTATGTTTTGTGACGTATTCTGTTTTCAGATTGGCTGTACTAATTTCTATAATGTGTGTTATCTTTCCATGAATTGTTTCATAAAGTTCTGTTTGAAATTCGCTATCCACTGAAAACCACATTTAAATCATTATTTGAATGAACAAATATTTAGTGTGATAAACATTATTTTTATCGAATAATGCATATACTAATTAAAATTTAAAAAATATAATTTCCAGAAAGTTTTAATTTCACTTATAAGTTAAAAGAAATACTGGAAAATAAACTAACAGATATAAATTCCACTATTTCATCTGTTTTCAAATAATCTAACCAAAACTGCAGTAAAAGTTCTTTCAAATATAAAGACTTTAAAAAATAGCAAGATTTGTAATCTTGCCATGGAACTCTAAATTTCCTTTTAGTTAGCTAACCAATTAATGAGTCACATTCAAGTATACTTGTTCTCTGTTTTTCATTCTCATTTGGCTTGTATCTTCTTTTCATAAAATGGCTTACTTGGTTTCTCATTCTTAGTTCTTTTTTAATTAAATTTTGCTTTGGACGTAAGCCAATATTTTCCTGTAACTTATGATAGGTACAAGTTTACTGAAATTTACCTGCACCGGTTAAATTTATACACACTTTTTAAAATAAAAACACAACTTATTATATTTTTTTAAATTAGTATTGATTAATTTTAAGTTAATAACTATTTTTCAATACAATGTAAATGCTAAACATTGATAAAGTATGATAATTATAATGAAATTTAGCTTAAATTTAATCTCTTTCTCGCGTATATACATATAGAAATGGTAAATTTTTAATTTAAAAAGACTGGCGTAGATTAATCTTAGTAGTAATTCAGTGTAGCGTCGACGTCTTTAATATATAGTTCATGATGAGCTAATGCATCGTTGCCGATGAGTTGGCGCAGTCTGCTTTGAATATTGGATTAAACGTCGGTCGATCCTACGTCATTAGCAGGATGCTCTAATCAAAGTCGATCTGAACTTTGGAAACCGTTTGGCATGAGGTGCGCACTTTTATAATAACATCTCGTTCGTTTGCTTCATTTCATCTTGCAACACCTAAGATAAAGACCAACTTTTGCCATTTTCATTTTAAAATCATTAAGACTCAATTAAACTTTTGTTTTTCGACAAATATACAAAATTACAAATCATCATAATGCCACTGCCAAAAGTATTCAATATTATAATACGATGTTGATCTAAATATATTCTTGTTAAAAGTTTTCCACTTACTGGTCTTCTAGGACACTATTAGTAAGACAATATGGCCCTAAAACTTTAATTAGCTTCTAACTAGAATAATTAACTAAGCAAATAAGACAATATGTTCCCTGTCTGGTTATTCATTGTCACTGTTCACAATTACAAAATAATTAAAATGATATCTTATGAAGCTGTGCTTGAAATTTGCAATTTACTAACGAGACGCTCTTGTTATAATTTAACGTTACGAATTAACTTATTTATAAATGAAGACATCAGCTGAATGAAAACATAAAGTCGTTTACTTTATTTGCTCGACGACGAAAGTATTCTATTTTCTCGATTGCATTCTTTCAGACCTTTGCTCCAAATACTCCTATTCGTGCTCCATTTCACAACGCACATTATTCATTCATGGCCTGTTGGTCCCGAACTATATGCAGGTCATTCACGCCAACTCTCCGCACACATGGTAATTTCATCACTTGTCGTCTTATTGATATAACCCTTCCAATTCCTTTCTTCGTATCATTTTTCAGATGTACACAAAAGAATGTATAATATCGCAAATTCAAGGTGAATTTATTTGGATACATTAAAAGTAATCGTGCGTATTTGACAAATATACATATTTTTATGCGATAACAAATTTGTTTATTCGTCAAATGATAAATATTTCTTTCACTATTTTGAATTCAACGCATTCAACATCTTAATGAAATTCTATATTAAAACATTACACTAACTTCCAAAATGTTTGTCGACATGTCGCTACCAATATTGATATATTATGAAACTGTGAATTGGGAAACGGTTATGGTCAAAACGTGGAACAGTGGATTATTTTTCTTATAAGGGTTACATAAAAGTCTCAAGTTTGAACATTAAAAGTTGTTGCACAGCATATAAAGGAAAATCAGAATTCATTGCGAGAGGCCTTGAGTGGCGAAAGACCTCGTTGTTAATTTATCTTCCGCAAACTCTTGCGCACGGCGGCATGGTTCGCGTCCGTCGTTTGTATTCTCGCAGCGACTGGATAAGAGACCGAATCACCATTCTACACGAAGACCAACGAAACCCCGACCTCTGATCGTGATCTCGCAGCCCCCAAAACGTTTTGTCATGGAGGAAGCTTCTAAAACATTTATCACCTTGTCTCTTCGCCGTCATGAACTTCTTTGCCGAAGAATCGCGGGAGAAACGAAAATAGTTGCACATGCAATCACTCTACTTCACTTGAAAAACAACCCCATGCCATTTGATTTTGTATTTGTATTGAAAACGGTTTGATGAATTATGGATGATATATACTACTCTTCATCGGTGCAGTTTTGCATTGACAATTGTGTAATTCAGTGTAAAACCAGAATAATATAGATTTGTTTTTATTTTATTTCTAAGTTTATATATGTTAAACATTTATTTTACCGATGGTATTCAATTTAGTAAAGTAAAGTTTTTCGGCGGGAAAAAATGTATTTTTTATTTGCACAATCCACTCTCTCAAAGACATTGATTTTCAATGAACATTTTCGTAAGCGTTTCTGTAAAAACTACTCGTCGCATTTCTACTGACTGACTTTTGGATGTAAAACCGTGCCGAGTAAATGTTAAGAATTGCAATTTGGATTCACAAACCTTGGGGCAAGGAAAAAAGTTGTGCAGTTTAGTTTTCAATTTTGAGGGTTTTACGAAAGAGAATATTTTAAGTTTAAAAATTCTTGCCTGAAAGCGAGAGAAAAAATTCCGAGCAAAGATTCTTTTTGAGAAATCAACATGATATTTATTATAAATGTGTATGTGGAATTGTAAAATGCAATTGCTTTCATTAGTTTATATATTATGAAGAGTTTCTTAAAAAATAATACGAATCAAGTTTTACTTACTTAAATTTATATACACATTTCTTAGGAAGTAAAAAATAATTCTTTTTTTGTAATAAAATTTCGTTCGTCGTTTAACGATTAAAAGAAAATAGTTTTTAAATATTAATAAATATCAAAATAAAATTTGAAAAATTCTTTTGAATATTTTCAGTGAACATTCAGATATGATCTTGCTATTTCATACATGCAACATAATTCATCCTTTCATCACTCTATTTTCACCATAAAATGTCTTAAATACTATTAATAAAATAAAGTGATATTAATAAAATATACTAAGTATTGCATAAATTTTTTGTCTTCATTGTTTTTAATAAAAACCGAAAATAATTTTTACTTCAGCTCGTATAAATAAAATAAATAGTTCTCGTTTCTTTTTAATAGATCCCAAAATGCTCTTTAGCAGCAAATAAATTTTGATACTTTATGAAAATTCTGTTTCTAACAACAATTACAGTTTAAATTAACAATGTGATTCGTACAGTCGTAACGTTTCGTGAGTCGTACTATTAAGTCACTTTTACGGCTCAAATATTTTTCTACAAGCTTCAAAGTTTTTTTTTTGTAAAAGCGTATTCGCAATAAGATATTTCTACCAATCTACATATATTATTCATTTGAAAGTATTCTGAGTTTGATTTAAACGCATTACCTTTAATTATAATATCTCCTCTGTACTAAAACAAATTCTTAATTAAATATACATAGATCAACTTCATTTATGTTAGAGTGCGTAAAACAATGAATGCGTGTGCGTGACATTTTGACATGCGCCAGGATCACTTGATTCGTATTGGATAGATACAGACAGCATTACAAATTATTGTTTATTGCACTCAAAACCTGCGTTACTACATTCTGCGTAAACATTTCAAATTTTCTGTTATCTATAAAATAATAAAAATGAGTAATATTCTGTAAAAATATATTTTACATAAAAAATATATATTTAATATAAAATTTAAAACTAAAAATAACTTAAAAAAAACAATAATGTTTGTTCTTATATTTATATTTTTCAAATTTTCTTAATAATAAAAGACATGAACTCGTTATACACAAGTTGTTTATGTAAATTTATATGTCGTTTCTGGCACTTGTAAGTTGCTTTTCATCGATACAATAAGAAGTATTAAAAGAACACGAATGAACACGTACTTTATATAAGTATGCAAAAGGAATATATGTTCAAGTATCATAAGGGTGGCATGTGTATCATCTTGAATGGCTTGGTCCGTCGAGCTGGACATTATCCGTATCTGGTATAGTCCGATTCTTTACTACTTCCTGTCACTATGTACGCCTTATGCGCCGGCAGTGAGTGTGCAGAGGGCGGAATCCAGACAAATTTCGCGAGCCAAGAACTCGTAAAGACTCGTCAGTTCTCAAACCACTCGATCTGGATAGGACCACTGTGATATCGTGGCGCCTCTTTACCCCGCTATCCCGCTCGTTTTTCTGACTGCCGAATAGTTCACGATTTTTTTTTCTTTGCTTTTATTGCTTTTTTCCACAGTCAGAAAAGTTTCAATGGACTTTTCTCAATAGTCCATACTTCCTCTCGTCTAGGCTTTATACTAATAAACGATAAATTTTGCACGTATATTGACATTTTTCTTTGCTTTTGCTTAATTATTGATATTTAATTAAAATATGTAATTAATACAAAAAATGATGGAATAGTTTTTAATTGTATTTTTGTCATATAACAAAGAAAACAAAGAATGCAATTTCTGTCGTTGAAAATCAATGTTATCAAAATTACAAAATTTTTTTACGATTTTTGATTTAGAATAGTGGCACAGATATTGAAGTTTTACAATATGAAACGACAGAAGTCGTTGATCAGATATGAAGGATATATCAATCAATTTATTTTATATATAATAGAAGGAATTCTGCGGAACAATTAATGTCGACGATGAAATTTCCATCTATCAATAGAAAACCGTCAATTAATCTTCTTCCGAGACAATTGTCTATCAAAGAAATAAAATATATGAATATATGAGTATATGAATTTTAAATAAGTAAATAAAGTTCAATTTTATAAGAAAACCGCGATGTTATAGGTAAATTATCCTACCGACAGTAGATACTTTCAGTACATTTATAAATTTTCAAAATTCGTACCAGACCATACCATACTTTTGATTAATATTGTTATAAGCTATATTTGAATGTAATATTTGTATTGGAAATCAATCAATGTATTAGAGAAATGAATATGTTTAAGTATGTTTTACATTTGTTATATAAAAAGAAATCATATTAATATAAAGTATGATTACAAATACCTTTACTATTCAGAAAGATGATTATAAAGTCTGAATAAGGTACTTAAGACATTGTCAATAAAGTTCTTTCAATAATCTTTAACTTATTTTCAATAATAATTTTCTATAAAACTGTCATAGTTGAGACAATATTGCTAATATTTCACAACATACAAAATCTCATATATTTCATTCTCTTTTTTCCGAATATAAGTCTTTTTTCGTGCATTGTAATAACTGTGTTTTTATGTGCCATAAATAAAATGTGTGTGAATGCAGCTATCTGTAATTAGTCAAAGCATAATCTAGATAGATTTTGTGACATACGATATTCTCAATTTAATATTGTTTCCATACAGCTTTATGCATATATATGTAGATACGTTTACAATACCGGACGGGTTTGCATAAGTACGCATACGCCTAAGGCATTAGCCAATGTGACACTAGGATCATGACATATACATATATGTATCAAGCGATTCTCGACTGCAGATAATACTCGTAGTATATGTGTGCTAGAAAGAGGGTCTTCTTATCAGCGCACGCTGCATTGACTAAATACCAAAGTACGATTTCGTACTTTGTTCATTGGCAAGCTGCAGATAATAATAGCTTTCAAACCTTGATCTTCGGCTCATCTTGGATTACCTTTGACAGCACATTTTCGAATCCAAATGTATATTTCCCATTCTTTTCTTTCGCTATAAAAATCATCCTATCTTAGTATTCACGTTTCTACAATTATTAATGCATTCATACATTTCAAAATGAAATTTTATATTTGTTAATCGGATTTTCATTATAAATGTTTTTAGTAATATATGACGTGTTGTTAAGTTAAAAGAAAATAAAATTGTTTTAAATTTTGCTAAATATTTTATAAGTCGATTATATATTATTGTTCTATATTATAAGTGTTGAAATTACGAGTATTATGTTTTTCTCCTTAAACAGCAGACGGAGGAAAATGCGAATTGCAAAGTGCGCACGTACATAAAGATAGCATGTATGCTCACATGTACTGCATATAAATGAGAGCGTAGCCTTAGTATGAGGGTACTGCTGTTCTATAGATTTAGCGTGTTTCATCGTCGACATAATGGACTTTTAATGTGGTATCGTTCGATTTACAAATCGATTCACTGTCATTGCATACCGATTGTCAAAAACATTTCCATATAATAAATCCAAGGGTCATTTAATAATACAACAATTGTCTACAAAAATCAAACACATTTTCAATCACGCCAAATTCTCATCGCGATTTAGTTTTACATGAAACAATTGTTCATTATGTCGCTTCACATGTTTACAAAATATATACATATTGATTGGCAAAATGTATGTACTTTTAACTTGTACATTCATCAAGAGATACTTTTGATGTAAATAAAGTGTAGGCAGCTTTATTTGGATATGAAAATTAAGCAAATACATTTGCATAAGAAGCCTGTTGAATTGACGAAAATTAAGTGAACTTGAAAATTTTGTCTACGCAGACACATTATATTGCTAATAATCTTGTAAATTAAGAATTACGAGTTGCTTCTGGAAAATAATTTTCTGACAACTTGTAACTTCTCCGTTTCCGTCTAAACTCAGTGGCTTACGAATTTGCCGAAGTTCTTAAACGAATTGAGTTAGCCAACATAAGCTTCCTTCATTCTAGCTATGTTTTTTTATTCAATCCCTTTCAATTGGATTCTCCATCGCGCTTTCGATTTTTCTTTAGACTTTTTCTATCTTTCTATTCATTAACCCCGACGGAGCACGACATGTACAGTCGATCTACTATTCTAAGCGGGTTCAATTGGAATGTTGTTTGCTAAAGATAAGGGTCGTCAGCTTGTGCAGAAAGAAGAAATCCCACGATTTTTTTTCACAATGAAAGAAACAAACACGCGTATGAGGTGAGATAAACTCGAAATACAATACGTCCTAAGGGTAAACTTTTTTCTATAATTGAAGGAGATGTGTCTGGAAATAGAAAAGCAAATGTTGTTCTTATCTCTTAAATTGGTTGTTTTAATTTGTTTATCGGCAGATATTTTCAAGTTTATTCAAAGCACGGAGTTGTAACCTTTCTTTAAAGGCATTATTTTTGGTTTGAAAAATCTTATTGTTAGCTTATTATATTGAATGAGCAAAAACTTTTTTAACTAGCCGATTAGTATTATTCCTCTATTTAATTTTATTTTGTGATCCATTATATCCCAAATTAAAAATGGTTTCATTAAAGTTTCGAAATAAATTTTATTTCCTCATCAGAATTATATTTTTTATATATATAGTCATCATATTAATAATTGTGAAATCATAATATTTTGCATCAATTAATAATAATAAATAATAACTGTAGTATTAAGGGGACATCCTTGCGACATCCTTATAAAATCCTTATGAAATCGTTCTGACATCCTTCCGACATCCCTATGACATAGGACATTCCGCAGGGGAGAGCTCTTACATAGAAACAAACTTATTTTCAATTTTATATATTAGTTCGAACATCTATTTTTGCATTAATATGATATTGACATTTCAATGGTTTTTTAATTATATAACAATGTCTACATGCATGTATAATGCAATCTTGTTAAACCAAACTCTCACAACAATTTATAATAGAAAGCGCTTATCGGTCTTTCACGCTTATATAAATTTGATAATTTCATGTAATCCTCACATAATCAAACGATATTTACCGAAATTACAGAAACGAAATCCCGTGAAAACAAGAGCAATCATTGAATGATGGCTGAGACGAGGGTCGCGTGGAGCATTAGGTTCTGACCAATGCAAGCGTTTGTGTGACGGAGTTAATTAATTCCCTCGATCTAATTAAAGTCCCCTTCATTTTGCGTTTCGCATTCGAAGTCGAATTCGCGAAGATCAAATCGTGAATCCGCGTGAACTGTCTGTTTGTAACTGGAAGGGGATGTCTGTTTAATTAAATTCATCTATTTTGCGTGCGCGTCGATGTGCAGTGCCGCGCCCAAATCCGCCAATGGGATTTTGAGCGGACCTGATCTGATGAATTAATACGAAGCCACCGCGAGAGAGAATGAGAGAGATAGAGAGACAGAGATGCACAAACGCGCGCGCACAAAAACAATCTCGAATTTCGTCTTTTGTCTTCATTCGAATCGAAATTGTGCGCGGCGTTATTATTTTTCGCACTGTTGCCTTTCGTAAACGAACACGCGGCAACAGCACTGACGCGATATCGTTGATTTATTTGCAAATTTATCTTCGTTTATCGGCACATCGCGCAAAAGACAAAGCGAGATGAAGCGGTCCGATTCTACGATTTTATTGTCGAACGTTGGGCTACCGGTTTTGGATTTTTTTTTTTTTCATATTTGCAACGGCGGAAACGTCGCGTCGCACTGAAAATATGACCAGTTGCGCACGATATCCGCCTCATGTGTGCAAATTACTATTTTATTTGTTTCTATCCACGAGGTCGCGAATGCTACTATGTGACGCTTTTTTTTATTCCACGTCGGAGACGGTGTATCTTATTTTGATTTATCAACACTGCAATCATTTTTGGATGTAAGGTATTATTTATTGCAAATTGGTTTACTTCGAGTAAAATTTTACTTAAAATACATAGCGTATCGAAAACACTGTACCGCGGGGGTGGAGACAATATGAAATGTTAGGTTGTACACTTTTGTAAGCTTTTCATAAATACGAATGAAAGCAGTTTGCAGGCACGAAAATAAATCTGCAATGATGATTTATCGCAAATTTACACAATATATTTGTTTGTCAACTCCTATTATTTTAGGTGTTAATTCCATTTGTTTGCATTTTTGAACTTATTTAGTCATACAATAATCATTTTTCAAAATTGTACATGTCAAATTTCGAATCCTTTTCAAATCTTTTTTGAATTCTCAATAAACTCAATGATTAAAAGGTTAACTTACAATTGAAAATGTTAATTAATAGTACACAATACGATTAAATGTTGATGAAGTTGACAATAAGTTGATATTCGCACAAGAGATATGTTCATTTTTCCATGTCTGATAATGTCTACAAACTGCAGGATTATTGACGTTGAAGCGATGCATAAGTGACGTGAACATAGTCTGAATGTACATGTTTCCAAATGACACAACTGGAACAATTTTGCTGATGTCTACGTGAAAAAGAAGATAAAAGACAAAAGAGAAAATGGCAAAATGGATATTAATCAAGGCTGCTGAAGGTGTGCAAAGTTGGTCTCTGAAAAGGCAGTGAAACGAAATGCATCGTCAATTGACAATCGCCACTCGCATTGAACGAAAACGAGCAAATTCCGAGTCGCTATACTCGACGCTTTTGCCTCGGCAAAGAAGACAGTCAGAGGCGAATTTATGTAATTAACGTCGATCTCCCGGAGGAACCCCGACGTAATACGAGCGAACAAACAAACGAACAAGAGAGCGAGAGAGCAAACGGCGTGAAACTAACGAGGTCCTCGAGACGCCAGTGGCTGTAACAGCAGTGCCAGAAATACTGATCAAGCAGATCATTAGCTGCAATAATTAATAATTATCGGAAATCAATATTAGGTTTCTTCGCCTTGTGAACATGTGTCCATTATAAGAATGAACTAAACAATCCAGACCCAGTTTCTGTTTTATTGTTAGAACATGCATCATTTATTTTAAGATCAAGAATAAAGAATAAGATGTTTCTCATCATACCGTAACGTTATGAGCAACACTTATTTTAATCCAATTATTTATGTTTGCTATTATACATTACAATATTTTTTTCAATTGAAAACGTTTTATATTAGAAAACGTTGTTATGCGAAAGACAAACATGAATGAAAAAAAATTTTCTTTTTATATGGAAAAAAATATATTGCAATAAGTATAGGATTAAGTATTATGAATGTTATGAAAACCATTATTTGTTGTTGTATGTATAAGCTTCACTTTAAAACTTAGTGAGTCACACTTTTTTCCTTGTCATAAATATTGAAACTTGAAGGGATGGAATTTAAATGTATCCCGAACATGCAATGCAATGCGACATAAGTGATAAATTTTCTCCTTAAATGCCATATGATTCACATAAAATTATTGTACTTTAATTATCTGCATTCCGTTTAACGAATTATGAGTAGTATTTTAAATTAATTTTTGTTTCAATTTGAATTAGTAAATACATTTTACATTTTATTATAACAATTTAAATTATATAAGAATTAATATACATTTCGTGGAAGCATATTTTTTAAACAGCAACAATTTTTAACAAAAAACATATTTTGAAGTCATTATTTTTTAATTATGATTTGTAATTGACGTCTGTTTCTTGGTTATACATATGAAATAATCGATACAAAAATATTATCGATATATATATCAATAATGAAACATAAACAATGATACCAGAAATTGAACTCTAGAACGATTTTTTAATTTGTAACTTGTTTCGTAATTTAACAACAAAATTAACAAAAATGTTGATAAACAATTTATTTTTTTGACTATGAGTTCAATAATAATAGTTCATTAACAAATAAGTATCGGTTATAATCTGAAGTCGAAACGTTTGACAAATAATATAAACAATTTAATAATAAAGTCTGTTAAAAAATAAGTGTCCTTAATTCGATATTATTTGATCATTATTTTTCAATAATTTAATTATTATATTGAACACGACTTCTTGCTCTCAAAATGACTGCGGAAAAATTGAACATAAGTAAGATCAATACGTATTACCATACAATGTTTCCGTTTACTTGGCATCACAAACTACTCGACAAATCTATAAAATAAAAATATCCGTTCAATCTAGACAGATTATTTCTTGTTCGAAGATGCCGTTAAATCCGCACATCCATTGTTTCCCGCACTTCAGTCAAATTCGAACTTGGATATTTTCAAAAAAAGTCCTGCGGTAGTACGGAAAAGCTTCATGGACAAATTGCTGATCTGGCAGAAACGAACGTCTGGGATTTGTTCTGAAAGTCGAACATCGATAGAAAATTTCCGTCGCGTGTGTTCTATCGAAAATTGTTTAGTTGTGATATACTTCATCGACAATTAACCGCGTGGCAACTTTATTTTCTGCCTTGTTTCTTGCTTTCTTTTTTTAACTTATTGCAAACATTGATACCGCTGTTAATATTAATGGTCATATAAATAAATTTTGTTCAATATTATCTGTGAAAATCAATTGTCAAGTTTTTGCAGAAAATAATACTAAAATATATAATCAACAGTATTGCTGTAATAGTATCTCTTTCCGAATGCATGAATTGTGTAAAGAGATGTAATTGAATTTAAAAGTATGTTTGCATCGGTTTTTGCTATACTTCCGAACAATCCTTTAAATAAACGATCGATGTTACTCAGCACTAACGAGGCGTTTCTGATTGTCAGCTATTATTTTGTATTTTTTCTGCAATTAAGGATAGCTATTCAGTGAATAGTTAAGTAAGATTAAATCACTGAACAAAAATATTCATTCTCCTTCAATTGATACAATTTTCTCTAGAGACGTAAAGCGTATATTTATTGAAAAAATATCCGTTTCGTAATTTGACGAAAGATAATGACTGTGTAACACAATATAGAACTCTGCAACTGATTTATTTCGAAAATAAAGCTTCATTTATAGCTATTCATTTGGAAATATTTATTTATTGTACAGATAAAATAACACATTAAGTCCCGAGTAAAAAAAATTTTGATCATATTTTGATCAAAAAAATATTTAAAAAATGAGACTTTTTTTGATCAGATAATGATCATATAATCATCACACTGTGGTCACATAATGATCACATAATATAATATTGATAAAATTGATGAAATAATTGACTAAAATAAGTCATAAATTGATCATAATAAGTGAATTAAATTTTATTGGAATTATTAAATAATTAAACTTCCTGTACTGTTTTCATCTTATTTGAGCAGTTTCAGATGAAAATATAAGTAAAAGCAGTATATATTTCTCATTCTGACGGAAAATGACTTAAAATATGATTTATGTTAGTTTTGATCATTTTTTGATCACATTGACTAAAATGTATAATATTATATTAATGTATATATTTCATATCATTATGCGATTAATATGTGATCATTATTTGATCATTATGTGATCGTTATGTGATCAAAATAAGTCTCATTTTTGTTGTTTAAAATGATCATTTAAAACTTAAAAAAATTTTTTTTGATTAAAATATGATCAAATTTTTTTTCTCTCGGGATGATATTTTCTTTATATTTCTAGAAAAATTCATATATATATATATATATATATATTTAACATAATTGTAATTAAATTAATATAAAAAACAGTTATAATTAAAATGTCGTCTTTGTTATCTAATTTGAGAAGTTAAGTTATCTGGTTTGTTTTTTTTATCAAAATCCACAAATTTTGAATCGAAAAAAAGTTAAACAAATTCTAACATGTAACGTGAAAACATAAGCGCAAAGCAGTGAATTCAAAAGGTTGCTGATCCCTTTTTGCGTTACAACTGAAACACAAGTAACCATTTGAAAGTAACTACCCTTTTGCGTTGCCTTGAGTTAAAGCTCCGTTTGTCGCTTCTACTTTCATCTGACCTGGTAATACATAGTCGTAGCTACTCCCTTGCGAGTGTAAAAGATACGTGTGAATCTCAAAAAGATCTTGTCGTTAGTGACTAGCTTCCAGTCAGTCATGCATATTCGATGTGCATTTTCATAAAATCAGAAAAAGAATTTGTGTGACCTTGTTAGCCATTGGTCCGCATCAACGAGCGTCAAAGTTCTTTGGAAGCAACAAATTGCTTTTTGAACACTAATATCGTAATAAGAAAAATATACTAACCTTACAATATATGTAAATTGCTTTGAATGATTTTTTCAATAAAATTGTTAGACTTTGTCAGACATTTGATATTCATCTTTTCATCTTTCCTTACTGAAAACTTATTGAAATAACATATTTAAAGTATAAAATATTCCATTTTTTATTTGTTACAATCAATTAGATTTATTTGTTCTGTATTTGTTTAGACTTTACCAGTTGATGCAACTAAATTTAAACAAATATTGGTGAACAAATATAATAAATTTTTGAAATTTAATACTATACGTATATAAGCTTGTATTATGTGTGATTAAATATTGTAATACAGAGTTGTATATCGTGACTATTTAAGTGAGTTTTATATCGATTTTTTTCGACAAAAACAAGCGATGTTTCTCTCTATCGATTTGAGTAAATAATTAATACCGATGAATAATGTAAACATGTCTAATCTCACTATAATAGATAATAGTCACGAAATGCGAAAAAGTGTTAGCAAATTTGTAAAATACAATGTTTGGAAATCATAATTACGCAAGGAAAACATGGGAAAAAACTAAATGTACCCTCAACTTTTATTATTCTATTATAATTCACACTAAGAAAGATATTTTATTTTGTTTAAAAAAATCAAAAGTAGTGTTGTGTTTTTAAATTAAATATTTTTCTAAACAATGTATAACTGTTATAAAACATGCTAATCTAGTTAAAGTTGAATAAGAAATAATTAATAATAAAATAAATGAACGAACGGCGAGGTAAAATTTCTTTATATATGTACAACAATTGACCATACGAATGCATTCATGTGCGCAGTTGTGAATAATTCTTGATAAATTCGTGTGAACAATTGATGTAGCATCATTTAGTTGTTTCGATAGAGGCTAATCAATTCAACGAGCGAGAAGGTGCGACAAGTCGGGCTTTGTCTTTGGCTCTCCTTCTCTGTCACTTTGTCATTAACGCCCATCACTGGTGTCGATACCAAACGGGCGGTCATACAGTCGCCACGATTTCCGGAAATTCGTAGTTTGTGCTCCAATGTCCCGACCTTCCCTTCGGCACGTAACCCCGCGCCTGCGTTCAAGAGCCTTTGCCGTTCCGTTTTGCAACCACCGAAATACGCAACACCTTCCCGCAGCAATCCAGTCGCGCATCGTCGTTCTCAGCGACGACGAAGCTCGCAAGCTTTCCACGCGCTTTTATACATTCACATTACGATTGACCATGTGACACCGGCTTTTTTTTCGATATTACATTTGTCAATCAAATTGGCACAAATTTCATTCAACGTTTTATCTAATCAAAGTCAAACTTTTTAGGAATTTCAGTGTTTCCAGAAATTGAGGAAGAATTTGTTTTGTTTAATCAACTGGTGGATTGTTTTTAATCTTTCGTTACGCAGTGGATATCAAAGGTTTTTTCTTTTGGTTTGCTGGTTTTATGATGTGTAAGGTAATGTTTCGGTGATTGAGTATGATGATGATTTATTTTTGGATTGTTTTGTGACAAGTGACATATGGGGTAGGTGAATGATGTGACAATGCCGCGGAGAGGAAGGCCCTGTGATTTTCTGCGCTTTACTTTCTCAGCTCTGTTCTTCCTCATAGTCATTGGAGCCACCGATGGTTATTATAATCTCTTCATCAGCAAGTCTCAAGTCAAACAACTTATGGGTAAGTTAGGCATTGTTTCAGCCGAGTTTGGACGATTTAGACTTATGATCATATAAATTATTAACAGTGTTTGAAATTTGTTTACGTTGTTCAGATGTAATTAATCATTGATTACAATGATAACATTGTTATAATCAAAAGAAGAACACATTTTGCAGGAATTATTCAACAAAAATTTCTTATTTTAAAAACAAATTTTTTAAGTTATTATTATTTTAATATTTCCTTGCAAATATATTCTATTTACATATTTTTGTGCAAAAAAATGCCTTGATCAAATAAGTAAAATTTGGGATCTCATTAGATAAATATCGAATAACGAATATTTACTGTTTACATGAGTATTTAAATTCCTAATATACGAAATTTATTTTAGTTTTAATTCTGATTCAGACGTATTTAGCACATTAATTGTGAAAATACTGAATTAGAATGTTATACTAACTTTGGTTTAAATATTATTAATAGCTTATTATTGAATAATTAATATGCAAAATAAATATTTATGTCTACATTAATATACAATTATAATAATAATAAAATAACTTTATTTCACAACGAAATGAAATAAAATGAAAATCAATACATTTATATTTTATTTAACATAAAAGTTACCATTAACTTACTCTTAACTCGTAATATATATTGTACTTTGAAACTAAATGTATGATATTTCAATTATGATTGGTTTGAACATTTACTTTTTGTTGTTTTGTGATGATAATACGTTTTCAATAATAAATTCTTTATCAAACACATGCATACAAAATAAAATATAAATAAAGAAATTCATGTAAAAATGCGGTTTATTTTATGCATGCTTTCTCATTGAATAATTAATTTAAACACTTCAATGCATTTATTATATATAATATTTATTGAATATGCTTTCAATTTCTTGAAATTGCGTATGTTTATTTTTTATGATTATATTTTAAATATTATCATACGGTTATATAAAATTAATTAAATTTTAATATAAAATATTAATATCATTGAATATAGTGAACGCTTCATGTGACATACTTAAATGAACAACCAAATTAAAACTAATATTTCAACTTAACATTTCAATAATGCAAAATTATAATTTATCGTTTATGTAACAATGATATTTTAATTATAAAATATAACAATTATCATTTTTAATTTATAAATGAAGTATCTAATAAAGAGTAGAATTGTTTGTTATTCGGTTATTCCAATTATATATTTTTATTTCATATCATCCAATACTTCCATTTCAATATTACATTATAAACTTTCATTTTACTCTAAGTGCCTGTTTTTCAATATTTCATTCATAATACTTTCTTAGAATAAGAAACAAAATTGTTAATAAAAAAATGCACGAAGCGAATGCAGCAAATACGATGACTGCGTTTACAATTCAATGAGCACACGTTTTTAAATTAAACGTAACGTTCAATTCGCTTAGTCGCATACATCGATTTTGGGTTCTTTGTTTACGTATTTTCATTTTCCACCTTTCTCCATACAAATAGACAGAAATATTTACAGCGATCGATTTCTTTCTTCTCAAACTCTTAACAACTTTTATCGTTTTTGCATCAGTCCAAGATTTGTCTACAGGTTAAAAGCATATCCTC
>JABFPJ010000112.1:0-66215 GCA_022817425.1 Gryon sp. ZL-2020 | reverse complement strand
GCGGCGGCGGCGGCGGTGGCGGCGTCGAGGGGACGGATGGGCGGCCGACGAACCGACGAACCGACCGAGCGACCGGAGAGCTGCGCTCGGGGTTGGATGCTGGGGCGGTTCAAGCTCCATGCGAGAGTATACGTCAAGTAGAAAACGCCAGTTTGTGTCAGACCATCGAGCGCGGACGATGCTCGCCAGCGCGAGCTCGTCTTTCTCGCGTCCCAGTTGCACCCCTCGGCGTTGTCAGGGTTTCGGTATCGCGATGTTGTCATTGTCAAAGAGTGCCGTGATCATGTTAGTTCTGCTGCTGTTGCTGCCAGTCGTACCATTTGTGTGCGCCGTTATGCCGCCGGAAAAGATTCCCATAGGTGAGTCAAGTCACGCCATCCTACGACCCCACGTTTGCACCCGTTTGCGTTGTGCCAAAGGCTCTCTAGGGACGTCGTAGGAAATCACTCGGAATTGACAGACAAAACAAAAACGTTTGATCGTTCTTCTTTATTTATTAATCATCGATTATATTTTTTTATTGAAATAACGTTGTATTATCATTCGAAACTATTCGTTCAATGATTTATTTGCGAAATAACAAAATACATTGCATTATTACAGTTCACGCTTCGTACATTGTAACCAGATATAAACTCGGATGAATAAATGTAAAGCTACGAAAACAAGGAACAGAGCAATCGCGTAACTTTTTCATACGAACTTCGAAACGTCGACGAGATTACGAGTTACGAAGTAACTTTGCAAAGTCGAGGCACGATAATTTCGTGCACACTATGCGACGCGTGCAATCTCGCCGCTGCAACACATACACAACACACACATATTTCCCTACTTCGCGATGCTCGATTTTCTCCTCGATTTCTTTTGCCGCGAGCTTGTTTACGCTCTCACGAATTTCACCTTGGAGCTTGTGCTCTCTATGTGCATATGTTGTTGTATGTGTATTGACAAATTGGAAATAGTGCAATTGTAACTGCGATCGTTTGCTCCGCGGGCGTTCTGTTTTTCGCTTTCGCTACTTTATTTTATGTACTGGGTGAAACGAAAAGCGCGGAATCTCCGTAACTCGTAATTTTCACAGACTCAACATATATAATTTTGGTGCAACCGGGTTTTCCTCTTGTCGTTTTGTACGCATGTTGAATTAAACGTTTTCATATAGGAAACGTTGTTGAAATTTATTCATTTTCGAGTTTATTAGCTTTTGTGTTACACATTTTGATTTGCCGTATATACAATTTCGCTTAATTTACTCCGATGCCAGATATTTCAGCGACCTTTTTTTTGAGTCATAAATAGAATTGAATGTTCAAATACCGACCATATATATATATATATGTATTTCGGATTTTAATGATTTACTAAGAAAGATAATTCACTGGGTCAGGGTTTCGTTGGAAAGGAAGCAAAAGAGACATGATAGAAGAAGCAAAATATAGACTACGATGAGAAGTGAATGATGAATGCCTATAGAAATGTTACTATCCGTTTCACTCTAAGCTTAGTGACTAGATATTTTCTGTCTCGCTTCTGTTATACTACTCAACTGCTACTTTGTAGAGATTCGAAAGGCTGAAGCTCAGAGAAATTTTCAGTTTTTCCTACTTTCTACGCTGAATAAGATCATTTACTCGTTGTACTAAAAGGTGAATTCTTACGGAACTTTATGTAAATCAATTCACTGCCACGAGGACCGATGATACCATGAAGCAGAATTACATTAGCATTTTCATCTAAGAGCGAGTGAAGATTTTATAATCCGCTTCAATGTTTACTATTATTTTCATTTAAATTGATAGATAATCGTAATTACAACGTCGCTTTTATATTTCTTTCATACAACTTTTCATATCACAAATCAAACACAAAAAACCCAAAATGACAAAAAATATTCGACAAAAAATAACATACATTTCAACTATTTGGTATATTTTTGTCAGAATCACCAAAAGTACGTGCAAGCTTTTAGAATGAAAAAAAAAACACATTTATGAATTTCAAACCGTTATGAATATTTTATCAAAAAAATATTTTTACACATCCATTATTCACAGTTGTCCAACTGCATTGTGTATGTGTTTAATCCATTTATTACAAAAATGAATTTCAAAGTAGAGATTACTATTTCTTCGTGAAATTTGGATGTTACTTTTGATGAGCACAAAATGAAAACGAAATAATTTATAAATGCTTTATTTCAATGTCAGAGTCATTGCGTTTGAATATTGAAGTGGAAAAATTGTACCAATGACCAAACTAAAGAGCTTTTGATTGATTGTCATGTTATTTGCGCGTCGAGTCGGAAGAAAAATGTGCGCAAGTCGTATTAACGGCGTTTACCGTTTGTTCATCCGCGACTCTATACTGCTCACTGCCTAGTAGACTAATGCGATTAATGGCACGACGATGCGTTGCACGACAAGACTGTTTGGCGTCCTTGGTGGCTGATGTCTGTGGCATTTAACTAGATATCGAGTAATTTGCTAATCGTAACTCTCGTCTCCTAAAGTTTTTAATCCCAATTTTCGATCGAATTCCGATGCTAAATTCAGTTATTACCGTGATCGAACGGTATTAGAGATAGGAATCATAACTATTTTGAACATTTTCCTAATCGAAGAACTGCAAATTGATGTTTTTTTTAGTTCTAATGTTTTTCAATATTTTAGATATTTAAAAATTTCTTGAAAAAATAAATAGACAAATATTTTCTGAAAACGTATAGCAAAAAATGTCAAATATATATTTGAGAAAAAATATATATATTTTATTTCAAAACAAAAGTTTTGTAAAAGCGGCCTGCAACATCGAATTGTATTATCACTGTTATTTTTGCAAGGCAAAAAAAATAAATATTCATGTTCAGTAATGATGGCATTACAACATGTTGAAACTGCACACTAAACAAAATGCTGATCTAATCTTTTTCCCTGCTAATCGCTTTTCCAATTTTTCAAAATCGATTACTACAATAATTTAGACCATCAACTCATCACGATATATTACCTCTAACCAAAAGCTATAAATTGTACAACTAACTCTACATTTATTAACAATGTTTACACGTTTCTTTATAATATGAATTCATGTTTTTGAAAGCCAGTTGTACACATTTTAATTTTATTTGCAAAGGTTATACACGTGTACTTATGTATTCCACTCATATGCATATTTTTCAAAATAACGATATTTTCATTTAAATAATTAGCAGATTTAATTAAGTGATTGAATTATTCAAAGTAACTGAAGTTATTAATTATTTGTTAAAATTACTTTTTTTACATTATCTCATTACAATTACATTAAGATACATAATTTAATTAACCCGAATTCATAATGAATAATACGTTTTTCAAATATAGTTTTTTTTATTGAAAACATTTAATTTAACATGTCTTTCTGCGTAAATAATATATGCAAAAATCTCGAATAATGATGAATCAATGTAATAATATTACTTTATTTGCACGTTAACTACAAACTATTTAATAAATAAACCCATGTAAATGTTAATAACAAACAAGCAACAAACTTTTCAGTAATTCCATCCATAATATTTACTAATTAAGAATTTAAATCAAATATTCAATCTCTGACTAAAACTTTACTGAAATCCGTTTGAAAATTGAAAATGCCGTTAATTAAAATTATTTTGATTTAATAATAAAGCTAACATCCATAAATATTTCAATTGTAAAGAAATGTATATTATATTTGCATAATTCACTTATTCATATTTGTTGTTATCTTCGTCTTCCAATACAAAAATTGTTTGTATTCATTAACAATGACAATTATGCATTAACTAGTAAATAGTATTTTCATACATCTGTTATTATAATTTTGTCGTAATGCTTGTGTAATGTTTATGTTGCAAGTGTATATTGCATAGATTACAATACAAATTAAAATGCCACTGAATCTTTGGCTCAAATTTTGCGTCAATAGTCGATCGTAGTATGTTGTTTCAAATGAGCAGTAGTGCAAGTGTGCAAAACGAATGAGTCAAATAGCACATTGGCGAGTGAAATCATCGGTTTGGGCACGATTCTATTTTGCGATCTAGTGTCGCATAACGAGATATAATGATGATACCAAGCATATTGGATCAAGCCAACTAAATTTCTAGCTAGGCCATGGAGGAAACGATGAGTTTCTGGGTATACATATACTATACAATTACACGAACAATGCGGTTTTGTCATTCTAATACAGGACGACGCATCAATAAATTCTATAAACACACACTGTTATGTCATGTGGCGCTAGGCATTGTGTAACGTACCGATTGCCCACGATTATGAGAATAATAAATTGGCTAGATCATAGGATTCCAATGCGGAATGCGTTGTTGCTTTAGACTAAATGACATTCCGAATGTTCTTTGCATCTGCTTTTGGGTTTCAAAGATAAGGAAGAAATATCGTTAGCCGATTTGCAGCATAAACATTCTTACGAAATCGCATAATGTAAACTTCTTATCAAAAGTTATAATATTAAGATATTGATTTTAGGAAGAGTATTTAAGTACGCAAATTTTGTTGACTTTTCAATCAATCATTGGTGTTGAAATTGATTAATTAATAATAAATTGTGTTTATTATTTAAATATTACGTCATTTTATTTGTATTGTTTATTGTCTAGAACAGTGTATAATATAATTTAATAAACGAGAACTTTTGATTGTAACAATATTTATTACATTTTCTCGCATAATATTTACATATCGCAGCCTTTAATTAAAACCGCGTACCGATTTTTTATAATAATAAATTGGTTTAAATATATATAGAAATTGTTTCTATGTTTTGCGGATAAGTAAAAATATTTCATTTCCAATTAAATATTATTTGATCATAATTTGAAAGTTTTTTTTTTAATTTAGATTTAATGAAGTGTTTATATTAAAAAGTTATGTGTAAAGAGTACTTCAATAAATAAAAATGTTTGATTATATTAGATATATTATGATATGAGTATATAAAAATGCATTTATTGCGGAACGATGGAATGTCAATTAAAATAATGATTAATTATATCATTAATTTTAAAAGGCAGTAAAAATGCTTCAATAAAGTTGTATTATTCGATAACTGCAAATCGTTATATGTATACGTCAAATCATCGTTCAACTGAATTGGGAATCACAAAATTGGGAGAACTCAACGACTAACCAATAAAAAAATGCAGGAAACCAAGGCAGATATTCCTGGAAGAAGTATTTTTAGAACTTTTTTATTAAACTTACTCTTAGAAGATAGCGCTGATTCTGGAGCAGAAATACTTGAATGTAAACCTGCAAGAAATATAAATAATAAGGACTCAGAATATTATCATAAGTATATTTTATACTTTAAATAAAAAAAGGCAATATTTCGCTTTCTAAAAATTTTTGTATTGAATTTAAATTTCGTTAAAAAGACCTAATATTTGGATGTTCGAACAATGTCTTATAATTTCTTCTCAAACAAAGTTTTGCGTAAAAAGTTTTTATATACATTTTTGTTTTGTTCACTAAAAGAAATATAATATTTTGATTAATAAGATTTGAAAATCATATTTTTCATTTTGCAATATTTACAATTCATTATTTCTTAATAAATTTAGTTTCATTAATGCAGGCATATTAATATTATCCACACGATATCCTAAAATAAATTAATTTAATTACATCTTCAAATTATTCACTTCATATATGATATAACAAAATTGGTTCACAACTGTAATATTTTACATGATGTTCGATCATAATATTAAGTTAAACCAACTACCCTAAATGGGTATAAAATTGTTCTTTGTTATTTTCATATCCAGTATAGTTATATAGATCAAGGAATATTAATTATAAGATATCATTAGAAATAATTATAAGAAATTATTATTATGAAATATGACATACGAATCATATTAAGCTTGCATCACTGATTTTCTACCTTAATGTCATATTAATAAACTGTTTAACATGACACAAATCCTTGGCACAATTTTTCTTATATATACAACCTGTAATTTCTTATACGCATTAAAATCAAAGCAAAAAATGTGATTTTATATATCAGCGTTAATAATAAATTTGTTATACATTTTGATAATGTAAAATACACACCATTCTATATAACAACATTTGAATTGAAATTCTATTTCTGAACGCAACATAAACATTTAGCATTTTATCAATTTTTACTTCTTTCTGTTTTCCGTACGTCTGACGTAAATTGCATTTCATCCACTAGTTTATAATTGTTTCAACAAAACAGCTGGAAAAATGTGATCAAAATATTTAATTAATAAGGACATTTTATAAACATAAAATGAATGTATCCTTTTCCACTGCAATGGCGCAACATTAATTTAAAATAGATACAAAAGTCAATTGTCTCCATTCTTACGTGAACAAACAATTTTCCCCTGCATGACCTGATGTATTTATTAAATAAAGAATATCGGATACCTATATATATTGACAATGTTATGTGAACATAAATATGTTAAATATGTGTCAAGGCGATTATTAGCAAAAATGAACTGAATATTTTCATAATGCAAATATTTATTGGAATAAGTGTATGTATTCGTGTCGTACGTAACAAAGAATTCAATAGAAAAATTATTTTATGCAATTTTATACATTCCATATTTAAATTGATATGTGCATTTTACAGAAGATTTTTGCCGCTCTAATTGCATATTAATGTTATTTTGTTTTTTTATGACTACCAAATACTCATTCTTTTTGTTGCATACTTTTATGATATAAATTACATTCTTATATAAATTTATATTAATTTTACAATTTATATATATCTAATACAATTAGCCATATAGTCTATGTCATTATTTTTCGAAAAAGATTCAATCATGTCAAGAGTATAGGTTTACCTAATCAGTTTATATTTGAAATTTATATTAAGGCTCGCGTCCAATTACGATGACTAAGTCGCTAAGTCGATTAAACGACTCCATTTTCATCCGAAAGCGCTCTCTTTATTCCTGCACATTGTGGCCATTAATTTTTTTTACAATAATCAAACCCCGTCTATCGCTTTTTCTTTCTCTGCCAAACCACTTTTGTATCCCGTAAAAAATATGCCGGATAATAAATTGGCGCATAATTCCGTTTAATAAAATAATAGTCAAGTTTGTACAATAAAACGCAGATGACAGAGATCCGCGAATATGAGAAACCGGGTGCGATCGCATTATCGACGCGCAACAGCCCATCTTAACGACGGCTTTGTCGCGATTTGGCGGATCGATCATTGACTTTTCGCGGTGTCGTCGATACGACTATAATCGTCGGCTTCTTTGGTTCGCCGAGACATCCGCCAAATTGCCCTTTTTATGGCGCTGCTGGCGCCTTTGTTAAAGAAGGCCTCGGGATCATTCTTGCAGAAAGAACAAGGTGCCATCCCGCACGAGCCGTCGTTGTCTTTTCTCTCTATCTTTCTCGTCGTTGTTGGGTACCTAGTAGGTGAAATACGACGCTTAATGGGTCGATGAGTCGATCCGCTTTCCCGGTTTTTCTTTCCGCTGCCTCTTTTATTTACTCTTTTTCCACTCGGCGCGCACAACCACACACTTCGTTGCAACGAACAAAAAGAGAAGGGAAAAATGAAAGAAAATAACGAAGCCTATCCGGCAGTATTTCGATAAGAGTCACCTGACAGGTGAAAAGCTATTTACCGCTACTATCGACGATCGCATTGCTATTCTTTTCAGGGAATAACGTTACCCCCGTGTAACTTACGTGTTCGTTGGATGTGTGGTGTCAACGTCGCGCCAAAGTACTTCGCAAATTCTTGCCTTTTTCTTCCCACTTCGCATTCGCGCGAGAGAAATGACGAAATGGGAGCTAGTAATCCGATATTATACCGAGCCGCTTTCTACCGTAACATGCATTAAAGCTCCTCTTTTCTTAAAAGTCAGTTCGATGCGAAATTCGTTTCTGAGAAGCTCTACCTTCAGACGCCATACTTTTTCCGCCTCCTTTTGCATTTTTTTTTCTTGATGTTGCAAAAATAATATTCATATCTTTTTTTCGTAACAAATATTGAATGACATCTTACAGTACTAAGGAAATTAAATTCACTGCTTATTTAATTACTTCGAAAGAAGAATTTGGTTTTGCTTTTTATTATAAATTAATAAGATTTTCTTTTTAAAGTTAAAACTGCGGAGCAATTTAAAATAATTGACACAATTATTAAGTTAATAAAAAAGGTAATAAAATGATGATCGATTTTTACTTTAACTTTTTTAATGGTAAGAAATATGTAAGTTATTTATATTTAATTTTTTATAGAATCATATGGATAATGTTCAAATTCATTACATCGTTCATTAATTATAGTGAAAAAAAGATGTTTAAATATATTGCGCAACGAGGGTGGAAAATTGATGATATACTTTGCTTAAAACGTTTCAATGTCGGCCTTATATTACGGAATACTACTTGTGACAAAAGATAAAATTATGCAATTTAAAATGATCATTTAAATGAATATCTATCCCTTTTTTCTATCTATCTATTCCGTTTTCAACATTTGAAACAGTCTCAAATAAATGGTTTCAAAACTATTCATTCACTAAAATTACTCTTTGATGTCTGACTCATCTAACGCTTTTGTCAATTTTCGAAAAAACTAATTGAAATAATTGAGCCAAGTAACATGATAAAATAAAAATTTTTAAATTTAATTAATAGATATATATAATAAATAGTTTGAGAATAAATCTAAATGAATGATAATTAAAAAGTTAGATAACAAACTTTTACTTGAAAGAATAATCAAACTATGTATATACTTTGTTCTCTTAAAGCAATGTTCCTTAAAATATTGCAATATTTAGATGATTATTCAAACGTAAAATGTGATTGAGTTTTCGAGTGATTTTTACACATAATGAATTATTTTGTTAACCTTGACTGTAGGAGCACTCAGTACGATAATTAGGTAAAGTCGAAAGAAAAATTGTGCGTAGTCTTTGCTGTTGTTTTACGTTAGATCTTTTCACTCTGATTGGATTCACACAGTGAAGAGGTTTTCCGGTATTCAAATGAAGCCGGCTTTAATTTTTTTTTGTGTCGGAGTTTGCCATTCAGTGCCTACTTGAAATAAAGATTGGATAGTGGAAGAGAAAAATGAATTTCCAAGTATTCGAAATTTGAAAAAAGCACGGTAAAATAGAAATTCCGCGAGGAATGGGCAAATTGGTAGGGGAAAGTTTTTATTAAAACGACATACTATTATTAGCGAGGGCAAGAGAGAAAAGGTGGCAGGATGAAAGGGAAGTGTAATAGTGGGATCGATGTTGCTGCTGCTTCTAACCACGTCGCAGGGTCATTTGTCAGCTTCTCATTGCGCATAGGTCTGCCTAGTTATTAAAATCTCAGCCACGACCTGCCCTTTGAATTAGTCAATCTCTTTTTCATTTGTATTAGGAAATTTCCAAGTCTCGAAACTCTAATTAAAGTATGAAAAATGAACGCTTACTGCGACCTGTCCGAATGGCTTTGTGCGTGCCAATATTACATTCCACAAAACTTTCTCCTAATACCCTTCAATTTATGTTGGCATGTCACTTTCTTACCCAATAAATTCATTTGAGATTTCATGTTCAACTTCTTGTTATTTAGTTATTAATTATGTCAAACATTTTTTTCAATAAAAGAAAAAAGACATTCAATCAAACTTGTAATATTTTTTTCAATGATTCAACCTTGTCATTTTGCCTAAATATCTGCAAAAAGAGTCTTAATCATTATGCTTAAACACTTATATATTTTATCGGAATAAAATCTGTATTTTTTAAATAACAATTTCCTGGAAATGAATACATTTGCATAACATTAATTAATTAATTATATAAAAAAGACTTATAATTACAATTTATAATATAGATCTTTCCAATCCATTCGCAGAAAACAAATTTATCAAAACGTCTTCAAGTTATTGCAAAGCATTGTATTTTTGTATAATAATTCTGCCGAAACAAAATGTAATCACATGATCCTCTAACATTTCTACTAACTACTCCGATTTCATTAACAGTAGTCCCATTGGCAAACGCAGCTTTGCAATCACCCGAAATCAACCGCCAGTTAGGCTTATCGACGCTAGTTACAAGATAAACATATTAAATGATCGGTTGGGTTTAGCAAATCGTAATTACACTAACTGCTATTTTGTGTGACAACGTGGGCGCCATTTTGTCGACGAGAGCGTCAGTGAGCTTCGCGCGCTAACTTCGCTCTAATTGAGGTAGACAATAACGAGCGTATTTAGTTGGGCGCCTGCGAATTCGGAGCCGCTCATTTTCTCGCGCAGTTACATCACATTTCGGCGCGCGAAACACGAGCATCGTCGCATGTTTCGCGTATGGAAATAGAACGCGAGCTACATTTTGTTATCCGTTTCCATCACACTCCCTCTATTGCGCTCTATTTCTCTCTTACTACGTATAAACATGTGATTCATATACATGTGCGTATTGGTGCATTTCACACGAACATACGACACATGTTTGTTCGTGTGTATGAGTGTGTAAGACATACGCTGACAGCAGTAAGTAATGAAAATGATTAAGCGACCTCTGAATTCCAGTGAAGCTGCTCTAATCCGGCAGTAAAGGCAAAACAGGGACAACTTGGAGCTGTTACTCGCGTTAACCTCGAGCTTGCATACGCGAGACGATACGTAAAATATTCTTGGGGGCTTTGGCTGAATTGCGATGCATGTCGGCACGCATACAGCCGCTATGTTATTACTTTTTTTTATACATACAATGCCTGTACACGGGCTTTACAAGAACTCGCCCTCACAGGGAATCACCCCGTTAACGTTCCGCAACGCTTCAGCCCAACGTAATCTCGTGCAAATTTCATTGTAAAAAATTTCACGACGTTCGACCTACAGCTCGACATTTTGTTGATAAGGCTTTATCCGTGGGGGGTTTTTGTATTACCGTTTAATTTTAACGTTTTATGCTACTCCTTTTATACGCCACGTAGTTTGATAGTTGAAAAATAAAATTGAGCTACTTTGATAATAACAAAAAAAAAAAAAAAACAGGGGGAAGAGTTATATGACATACTTCTTTTTTGTGCAGAGAAAAAACGTGCAGTTTAATAAATGTAGTTTTTACGGGATGAAGGCAAATTTTTGTTAACCCTAGCAAAACGTTTGATAAAACAACGCAAAGCATTGTGTTTGAAAATGTGTGTTGACGTTTTACATAACCACGGTGAAATAATCATTTTTCATGTGGATATTTGCAGTTTACATAGTATTGACATTTCATTTTGTAAATGAAATTTATAAACATTGCTGACTAGCTGAAAATCAATACAAATGTGCTATTTTCATTGAATTGAAAAAATACGGCATTGTTGTAACGCGTTATAGGGCTTGTATAGTTCGCATTTGTAAAGGAAACTTGATGCAAGCCAGTCTTTTAAAGTTCAAAATAGCGACAGCTTTATCTTGTGAACGTCTTTAAAAGTTACATATTCAGCGCGTTTGCAGCGTTTGCACACAAGCAAAGCCAGCTGCAACGTTTTTAGTTTTTGCGATTTGATTTTCAACATCAAATATTACACATATCTGTAAACATGTTGCATATCAAATGAAAATGCTTTTTCAAATTATTCTCATTCGTTTAATGAAAACATTACGTGAAAAAATATATTATAATGTAAATTTGAATTTAGAGCTGCAATTTTTTTAGCGCTGCATTTCCTTGTTGTTTATACTGTGAATTCAAAAAACTAATTAATTTAACGCAATTTGTTTGGAACATACGGTTTTTTTTAAACTTTGTTATTTTATGATATTAACAAACACTGTAACTAACAGCTGCAGTATTTATATTAAAATTTATTATATTTTTGTTTCTATTTTCATGTACACTGCTTCCATTCTGCGTTCAAACAAAGGAATACACAAAAAATATATATCTATTAAATTCTAAGAAAAAAAAATTAAATAAATGTAACATATTTTATTTAACAAAACCTTTGAGACAAAATGTGATAAAACAATAAAAAAAGTTGAAACAATTTTTGTTACGCTGCATATCAAAGGTATAGAATGCAAAGGTTTCAAGCTAAGTGTTCTGAACCACTCGTTGGCCCGCTAAATTACTATTATTATTATATCAAAAGTAACGTTAGAGACTTGACAAGGCAAGATTCGAGTTTCTCGTTAGAAAAAAAAATTGTCATCGTTATCCGCGAAAATAAATTATTTCAATGTAACATCGTAACTTTATTTCACAATACAATTTTTCATTATACAAAATAAAATTCAACCCATTTACAATACTTAAAACTTATAATTTGTGTCCCGCATTTCATAACAATAATCCTGTCTTGCATTTTGCGCTCAAGTAACAATGAGTTGCAAGTGCGTTTTAATTACTAATTAATTAGTTTATATCAAGACCAAGCGAAGAGTGAAAACCACGAAATCTCAGAGACAACAGATATAATTACAGCGCGCAGCATCATAACATAAAAACATTGAACTGTAATGTTGGGAAATCGTCTAAATAAAGCTTTCGTCATCTTGACTTGAGCAAATCAATTGGGACGGCTTCGTGCAAGTTCATGTCATTGAGCAATTCCCGCATGATGCGGTAAACACAATTATAAAGCTAACCCAAAAAGGAAAGCAGGCCACCCAAGAGAAAGAGAGAAACAGATCACAGATAGAGCAAAAGAGAAAGAGAAAGAGAGAGAGAGAGAGAGAGAAAGGGAGCGGAAAATATATAGAGAGACGAAGCGCGTGGAAAATATATAAGAACTTAATGCAGAGGTAGAGAGAAATGCCGGTTGTGGTAAGTGGCACGATTATAATTTGCAGAGAGACTTCCCTTTCACGTGCCGCGGGCTCCGTTGCACGGGTTAAAGTTTTCGAGGAGCGATACAAAACAGCACCGAAGCATTTCCTCCGGCTACGTTGCTTGCCGTAAAATGTTGTAATAACAATTGCACCTGCCGACCATTGGTGTCATATTTCATCGAATTTACTGCATGTATGTGGACGTGCAAAAAAAAAAGATAGGAGGGAAGAATAAAACAAACTGAAAGTAGGTTCAAAATAAAAGTAAGAACAAAAAGAGAAGAAAAAGACACGTGCGCGACAAGCGGAATCACATTAGCAGCTCCACTTTATTCATTAGTATTCGCTATGAATATTTTACGTAATATTTCTACCGGCGAAATACGATGAAACCATCCACGTGTGACCCACCACATTCTAATAAAATTCCAAAGATTCAACGAACCATGCATAATTCACTTTATCCACAGAGTACGTCAATAAACTAGATATCAAATTCCGTTTGGCAAATACTATTATTGATTTTGTAAATTTATAATTGCAAATGGAGATCAAAGTGATTTAAGTATTGAGTACTAAACTGGACGCGAATATGTATTGTTGCAGCAAAATATTTGCGACCTTTTGTTTCGCGCGCTTATTTTGACGGATGTCAATGCTTATAATTAAGTTTGCAAAAGTCAATAATTATTTTGTGTTTCAAATTATATATTTATTTCGGCGACGCTCTTTCGCTCTGTGTGTGCTATGTGTGTTCAGAATTTAAATATCGTGGATTTATGCTTCACGTTTGAAATGCACAACGAAACGGTAATTAGAGGTTTTAACAAGTTCGGAGTTGCTATACGATTCGTTTTGTTGTCGCTGCTGTGCATATGCACTGTATTACTTTAATAGTATGATTAAAGAAATTTTTGCGCAAATCTAAATGAAATGATTTAACGCAAACGGCCGGTTAAATGCTTCAACAAAATCATATTTCTATCGGTGTATTAGTAATTAATAGCAATTTATACGATGCTTTATGTTAATAGGTAAATGAACATTTCTCACTGTATTCAGAAATTTATGAAATTAATTCTATTAATAGTAATTTTAAGTAATAATGAATTTAATAATGTATTATATACCTAGTTTTTGAGTTTCTAGTTTGCGCATTTTCGTACTAACTTTTCACAAGAGCGAATAATATCAAGACAAAGGCGACACATTATTGGTTTCATAAAGTAAAATAATATACAAAAGAAAAATTTGCATTTGATTGGATATCAGTATCAAAAGTAGTTGAAAAATTAACAAAATAATATTTTTAATAAAATACGGAGGAGTCATGAATTAAAGAAAAGATCATTTGAATAAATGTGACATGGAGTATCAAAAGAAAAAAAATTCTATTTGACATGATAGATAATATTTTTTACAATTATCTATAAAATGAAAAAAAAGTTGTTGAATAGAAAATCAACAGTCGCCGTAAAAACAAGTAAAAATGTGTTACGTAACATTGAAAATTGAATATCTATAAACTGGTTGTTCGTTTCTCAATCGGATCTCTCAATTAGCGCAAAAATTGCAAAAAGAGAAAACAACATTTTTGACTAAAAATGTTCAGAAAAAAGGCTCGTCTAACTGAAAATTCTAAAAAAACTTTCTGTAATCCTCAATTAATCTGCGTTAAACTCCGTGAATATGTATGATATATAATACATTTTTTCATCAGATCATTATTTCATAATATTAAACTGAAAATATTTTTTTGTTCATATTGAGTTATTATTAAATAATTTGTCCAATTTTTTATAAATCAAAAAAGACGTTCTGTTACTTTATATTTTGTATAATAATATAATAATTTGTATTTGTTCATAACAAATACGAGAATGACGACAAAACTAACAAGACTAACAAATACGAGAATAAGCAATACAAACGATTCAAAAAATAAATTTACCATTTTACTACAATTTATTTTCCAAAATATATACTATATTATTCAAATGGAACCCATTTATTTGCGAGTTGAATATGATATTTTATTCAGTAAAAACACTCAAAAGAACAACATTAGTAGTGTCAGCCGAAGGTAACTCGCTGCCAAAAAATTTCGTTACAAAATTAAGGAAAAATGTTCAGCCCAAATTTTCATTCAATCTTTATAACAATTTCATTTATCTTATATAATATTAAAAATAAACTGTTTATACTTGAAAAATTGAAGAGATAATTAAATATTCTTTATAATAAAAGCCGCGTTCTGTAAGACGAAAATAAATAGCTACAACTCACTATCAAGGCTTTGCGTTGGATGTTTGCCATCTTGGTATACTGCTATATAAGCTGGCGCTTAACACGCTTATATGGTCGTGGCACATACATACACACATATACACGAACATATATTCTTTGCCATGCTATAGACATGTGTAGACTATACGTACCATATGTACCTGTCGTATCGTAAAATAAGATGTCGTTCTGGCTTTTATGGTACCTGAATTGAGATTAGATTTACTTTGCTCCGTCGTCAGGAACACCTTCAGCATACGCAGTCAACCTGGTTAGGAATTATAAGAGTGTTTGCTATGTGCAATGTAATTAAAAATGATACCGTTTGATACACAAAAAGTTAAGATATGAAACTTTTATGTCACACGAAAAAAAATGTGCAACTAATACGATCAAATATCTAATCTAAAATTGCGCAAAAATCAATTTCGAAAATAAAACTTACCGCGCAGTTCGGTAAGTTTTATTAAATTTTTAATAAGATTTGCAAAATGTGGCAAGCAAATATTCTGTAAAGTTTGTTGAATATTACTGAACTACAAAGTAATATTTATTAAGAAATACCATTTCTCTGTAGATTACACCAAATTTATTGCAATCCTTTTTTCGATTTTTTCAACTGTAATAAATAAATGAAATTTAACAATTTGCAAATCAACTATCTTTAAATATGAACAAATTTCCTTTCCTTAAAAAGATGTTTTTTTAGTATTCTTCAGTCTAATAATTAGGTACACAATTATCTGTTAAATAAGATTTTGTATTTACATACCGTAATATAATATAAATAAAAATATTATCAAGTCAGAGAGAAACTCATAATTTCTTTTGATTATTCAAATATTGCTTTGCTTGCAAATTCGCATAGATTGAGATTCTTTGTCGAAGAAACAATAATGTAATAGAAAAATGGTCGGGTGAGATAGTGAAGAGAAAAATAAGACCATTGTAAAGAAGTTATGCTCTGAGATTTCATTTCGAGGGAAATGCTAAGTAAATAAGAGGAGCTTCTTTAGTGTCCGTCGGTTCGAGAAATTCATAAGAAAAACTAGCAGTGTCGAAGAGTCGAAGCAATCTTGCTAGCGGATGAGTGTATACCAATACACTTAGCGTGTCTTTTGGGCTTCGCAAGCTTATTGAGGAAGGAAGTCAGATACTTTTACGTGCAAACACATGTGGATTTTGATGTATATGTATTAGAGCTTGTCTTAAGTACCTTTTATATACTCTTGGAGTCTGACACGATATGAAATGCAAAAATTACGTTGCAAAGTCCATCGATTTGTTACCTACTTTGTAAAGAAATCGAGAAATAGTAAAATGAGAAGCCAAAAATATTTGATACTACAAATAAAATAAGTGCAAGTTTAAATGAAAACATGATTTTTCTTTTTCATTTTCACGAAAACAAAAAACAAATGCAAACTAACTGTTAAATTAACTTTCTTTGTGCGAAACAAAATGCCTAAAGTTATAATTTTTTATGAAATAAATTCATGATTACATGTTTAAAAGTTCAAAGGCATAGTTAGAGCAAAATTGTTATAACACATTTTTCGTGACAAAAAAGTGTAATAAAATACTCTTCTTTATTCGTAGAAGGGTTTGTACACTCCAGTGACCTATAAAGGGTTAATAAGAGTTGGCCTAGAGAAACATTGTTCGACATAGTTTTTTATCGGCATTAATTCCGTACTGCCTTCAAATTTATTAAGAGAAAACTACATAGCCCGAGGAATCCTCTTGAAAAACCCCAAGTGAATTTTTCTCTTTGGCGAGTCTGTTGTGGCTCGACCGCGACGTGTTTTCACCACATCTCGGCCAAGTGAGCTTGAAAAATCAACGACCTGCCTCGCGGAAATGTAAACTTTCCATTAACTCTTTTTCTTGTGAACTAAGTGACAGACTCCTTTGCTCGCGACGGGCACAGTCAGGGTCACGTGGAGATTAGCCAAACACCCGCCATGTTGGCTGCATCAATATTTACCAATGACACGCAGATCAATATTGGCTCGTATCCGTGGAAATCTGGCTACCGATTTCACATTCTTCGCATCTACTGAACACGTCCATCCAAACACGTGCTTTTATATTGTTACACGGGAACAAATATTTTTTGCTTGTCTTTAAAACGCTACTACATTTGCACAAAAACGCGTTGCGTTTAACTTGTGTAATATATAATATAAATATTTCTTAATTTAGTAACAAATGTAACCGTGGACGGAAAAACTTTATACATTATTTCTGTATACATTACTTTATACATACTTTATACATACGATATCAACTTGATATCGTATAGACAAATTATGTACACATTTTCTTAATGTATTAATAATGGATTCATGTGAAGACTTCATTATATTAATAAAATTGTTTTACATTGATGAGATATTGAAAGAGAAATATAGTATAATTAATTTGTTTAATAATTATAATAGTATGATAACAATTCAATATTGGAAAAGTGGAATTTAAAAAGCAAAGTTAATTATACGTTATTATCGTTATGCGTTCTTTTAAAAGAAGAAGCCAATGTTAAAAGGTTTAATCGATAAAACCAAGTATACCATTTATTAATTTTCGATTACGTTTATGTATTTTTTTCAATATTCATAGTAATCGTTGGTTAGTCATCTTCATATGAATTAAAATTAATAATTGTCTTTGTATTCCTTATATTTGCGCACTCTTTCTTTGAAACAATACCCAGACCCTTACATCTTATATATGTTTTAACTAGAAAAATAAGCAAACTGTTGCATGTTCGACTGTTGTACTAATAATCTCATCAACCAAGATGCTTTTCCAGTAAACTGACTTTCTCTCATAATACCTACTTCAACATTTCCTAAATTCTTAACAAAGTAATCTCAGGATTAAGCAGATTTATGTGATCATTGTATAAAATTTACTCTCAAACCAGTTTTATTGTCCAAATTAATTTCTCTTATAATAAGCAATCATATAACTTTAATAATAATCTCTCATCTTTCTCTTCAACACCTCACTTTTGTCTACTAAAAGGAAGATAACTATTTCCTTAAGATTAACAGCTATAACATTAAAAACACAAGAACATTGTACCAAGAATAACACTTTGTCGCGTATGATTTTCTTTTTATTTTCACGTATAAAACTAACCGAATGTCTCATAATTTTGAGTTTTATTCATACACGCTTGTACGAAGGTGAATTCTTAATCAAATTCAAATTTAATTTTCGCCTTTATGACTTTGCTGAGTAGGTTTGAATTTCATGTTGCAACGAAGTGAGATGAAAAGTGTACTAAATGGGGTGACTGTACGACGGAATGCATTGCTCAGCAAAATTTGACGAATTAGTCGAGAATTGGAACTTTAGATTGATGACTCACGCGTTTATTTAAGGCACCCGTTGCTTTGCACTTTGACAATAAAATATGCAATTGATACATGATGCTGATAGTACAATCAGTGCAACAGTATGCCGTGGCACGTACGCGACGGACACTCTGGCTTGATTACTCTAACTTATCACGTAGGACACGAGGATCTTCTACGGAAGCTGACACCAGAGAATCCACAACGACACGAAAGAGATCGCCAATTTTATGCGCATCTTCAACGATTTTCCCGTGGTGTACGATTTTACAACATTTTGCCATTCGCAAGCGTATGTCAACTGTAATGCTTATAGTGGCACTTACAGTCTTGGATCGTTCCTCTAGTCAGACCCCGAGGTACGACACGTCAAGTATAATTTCCCTCATGAAATCTCACGTACATTCCGTCGTATCTACGAGAACTACGTAATTAAATTTAATTGTAATTCTCGCAGCTTATCTCGCGACAATTATAGTACCTACTCTCGCGTTTCCGACTACCTTCCTGCAAAATGTTCAACATTTTTGGCATTCTACTTCACTATTTGACAGCAGACAAAAATTATGCAGAATAGAACAATAAATTCACATTGATCAGAATGGCAAACATTTTTGTAATCGACATTTGGGTTTGTTACAATGTTTTTGAATGTACAGAAATTAGTTTTAAACTAATTCTTATTCTGAACTCAGAATAAGAATTATAACGAAAATATCCTTGCATTTATAAAATTGCGTTTTGAATTTTTTTATTCAAAAACTTTGATTGATAATATGAAAACAATTTTGAAATTGCTGGTAATTTTTTCAATGATATTGCTTTTACAAGATTTTACTGCAAATTTAATAAAAAATATTGAAATATCTTCAAAGAACAATAATACCTTTAAAAAACGATAACTAATATTTTGCACAAATGTATGAATATCTGTCTTGTTAGATGTATTTTTTACGTAATAAAACTTCTTTCGCTGATTATTAAACTGTAGTAATATATATTTTTATAACATGAAAAGGAATATGTTATAACAAACCATAATATTTTTTCTGTAATTTTTTCTTGCGTAAAATTATTTTACCTACTTTACTTTGATATTTATATCATTTTTCTTGTTGTTAAAGACGAGAAACATTCATTTAAAAACATCACGAGGAGATGTAATTTTTTTACATATAAAGATACGTGTCTAGAGAAAAAATGAAATAGAAAAAAAACGTGATTATGCATACTTGAGAATTTCAGATTTCTTTTTCTTAAATGTTTTATATGACTTATTTTTCGTTATCTGATTGGATATTAGAAAAAATCATAAGATAAACAGAATAACATTTTACATTAAAGAAAATATTTTATTATAAATATTAAAAGTAATTATCCCAAATATCATTTCAGCTACTTCTGAGTATATAGTCAAATACATTCTTTTATAATAATGTTTGATACTTTTAAAAAATGTTATATTATAATTTATAAAAAAATTTTCTGCAGTAGAATTTATGAGTACTGGAAAGTAATCGTTTAACATTTATAAAAGATTTCTTCAATGTTGAAAATACACTTTAAAAATGTCTTAAAATATTAATTTGAAGTAATAATACTTACTTGATATTGAAGCAAAGTTAAAATAACATCAGAAGCAAATTTTCATTCTAAGAAAGCTATTTTTTGACAGATACATTTTGATAAAAAATACCAACATATTTCTAGATGTATTAATAACAAAAATACAAACTAAATTTATTGAATATTTTTTTTTTCATCCAAAAAATGTGGGGTCTTTTTCTCACGTCATAAAAATATAAATATTTTCGCTGTGTGCATGGTTTGAAATATTTATTCGTTCAAAGTGTACGAAAACTTTTCCTTGCTTACTTTTGTTTCTTTCTTGTACTTTGTTATGTTCTTATACCAACTGGTAAAAGAAGCAATACGAAATTATCTTCAATATTCGTTTAGATAAATTAAAAGAATAAACTAAATAAAAAAAAAAGATTTTTGCAGTAAATTATTTGTAAGAAGAGATAAAGGTAATTTCACTTTTGGAAGTATTTAATATGCTATTTATTTGACTTAGAATGAGCCAAAAAATGTTCGTTTGGACAATTTTGCGTGAGAAAATTCAGCAACTGCCGTAAATTGTCGTTTTATATCGGAACCCCTATTTCGACGACGCGTCTCGAAACACTTGTTCCATAGCAACTAAAATTTATTTGCGTTATAAATTAAGTGCACGAACGAAACCAATCGAATTTTCATTAGAACCACTTGTAAAGTAGAAAAGTGTTATCTCGACCGCACGACAATGTATTGATTTCATTAATTCTCTAATCAGCCGCGCAGGGGCAAACTTTTGTCCAAATTGGTTTGTTTTATACCACTAGCATACCGAAAATTACCTTTTCAACCAACAAATTGAGTTTTCTATTTATTAATTTATAAAACTATGCTCGTATTCATCGATTTTAAAGTAAGTGCTTCGGTTAAAAGTACTTTTACAAACATTGATTAAAATAGTTTTAAAATACATAATTTAGTCGAAACTATTAGTTATGTCAACATCATCCACTTTTGACAGTATCGCTTCGAGATAAATTGGTCGAAATATGTAACTATCGCAACAATTATGTAATCGATATTACATAATATAAAATCGTTATAATAATGATATTCTAAGCGATTATTATCGTGTCTTTTCTCGGAATAAGAAATGATATAGCAGTCTATTATAGAAAAGTCTGGCACAATTTGACATTTGAAACTGAAATAAAAGCTTTTTTCTTATACTCACGTGCAAACCGCCACACACTGGACGATAAAAAAACAAGCTTGTCTCGAACCAGAACGGCATCCTTCAGTATATTCTCAGCAAAATACAGAGTTCTCTTTTGTGGCTGAAATGAAATCAAGAAATGCAACATCATTTAATGAAACCAGAATCACATTATTAATTGTCTAACTTAACATTCGAGTTAGTATCATGTTAGTACAACATGAATTCCTTACTTTTTCAACTAGAGTAAAGTACAGTAAAGTTAAATTACAATAAAAATTACAAATAATTGTTGGCTTCTTTGTCCCATCTTTTTTTCGTATTTTTTACTATTGACTTTCGCTATACATTGCATATAAAATTATAATTCGAATCGGCGCTTTTCCTTCTTTAATCTTAAATTTTGAATGCAAATGTTTCCAGTGAAGCGTTCGTAATAAAAGAAGCTTTCTTTGGCTGCACATTTTTGCCTCGAATTTATCGGACGAATGTTCAATGTAAGAGTAAACCTACGACGACGACTTAGAAGCTTTTCGGGAAATGCGAATGCAAGATGAATATTCCATGCTAAATCCGTATTAGAATCGCCGTTAAAGACATCTGCCAGTAAAATGCTCTCGTTTTGTGTATACATATGTAAACTATATATAAGTCCACGTGGATTTTTGGTTTGGTTATGTCGCGTTTTTACATATCATTTCCATGGACAAAAAGAAAGTGATTATGAAAAGCAGTTGCATTTTTTCGACTATGTATATACTCAACGCAAAGTTTATATACGCAAATAATTACTCGCATGGCTCGAGTTTGTAACGCGAGCCGTTGCACAGGGGCAGTGTTAGTGTTTGCGCGAATCGTTAGAACAAAACTAATATTGTTCGCGCTAGATTAAATGCGGCAAATAAATACACATTCCAATAAAACAAACAGACGTAATTCGTGCGATTGTTTCAGACGAGAAAAGCAGGCGCCACTTCGCGCCTGGCTTCCTTTTTCGTTTGGCGAAAACTCGTCGTGCTTGGAATTATTCATGAATTAATTGCGACCGCTTGCGGCCTTTTGCGAATCTCGACTGCTCTTGCAGTTGACTTTCCTCGCTTTGCTCGTGACTCTAGTGTCATTCACTCGTTAAACAAATACATTTTTTTTGCTCAATGTTTGTGTTTTTGCGACTCGGCATTTTTTTTTACAAGCGCGTTGTTTTATGCATAAATTGGTCTTCAAATCACTGCGGAATTAACGTTTTCCTCATTATTCTTTTCTTATCTTATTAATCATACTTTACTCGCAATTTGTAAATTAACGCCTATTAACAACTTCAAACGAAATAAAATGTGTGCAGTTTTTCACGTCTAATTATCGTAAGTGAAGAAAATACAATTAAAAACTGCACACGACATAAAATAATTCATGCTGCATTGTGTGTAGAGTCTATTTAATTATGTCATTAATTTGCCCCTCGGGAACCTAGTTGTTATTCTTCAAAAACGTACTTAACGTTGTACTCAGATGAAAGAACGTATCTGCGACGTTTCAATATTTAATCGTTTTTTTTTCCTTTTTTTCCGCCGTTCTCTGTCTTTTTTTAATTATTAACTTAAATTACGACAAAATTTGCCACATTGTGCTAAAGAAGTGTTCAAATTTAGACGGAACATTTTATTTGAACGAATCAAATTTCATTTCGCTGCGACAAAAATTTACCATTTTTCTGGGAATGAACACAAAATTGATCATTCAATTCGTTCATTTTTTATTACAAAAGTACTTTGTATTTATGAGTGTCAATATGGCTACTAATGATGATAATTGCAATATTCGTTCATCACACGTATAATTAACGAATCAACGAAAATCTCCAAAGAACGAAAAAATGTTAATTAATGTTTCAAAATGTCATCTACAATTCGTCATTGGGAAAAAAGTGATATTTAGGTAAAAAAAAGTACAAAAATACTAAAGCAATACCTACTTAATTCTATAAACATAAAACATTAATTATCTTGAATTTGACATATAACATTGCTATACGTAATATTAGACTGTTAATTATATATAAAACAATGATGCACTGTGATGTTACGTTTAAATAATAATGCTATGATAACTGTAATTTCTGTCCGTTGAAGTTGTTTTATCTATCAAGATAAACGTTTATTTTTTCTTCAACTTGATTATTATTTTGCATTATACTTGATAAAAAGTTATTCATTCTTCATTAATGTAATAAACTTAAATAACATAATTAGATATTCCATAAAATATTAGCAAACAATTAAATTATTATAATAAAATATCTCTTTAAGCAAAAGTCAAAAGAAGCGACTTTTCATTCTCTCAAATTAAATAGTTTAGCGAGATTTAATTTATATGTAGATTGCCATTTTTTGTAACATATGCACAGTCTTCAAATTTAATTCAATTCAAAGCAATTCCCACGACACACTTTGTACTTAAAGAAACGGCAATCCTTTTCACACACTATTCATCGTTTGTGATGCGTTTCAAGTTAATCTGGCAATGTATGCATGTCAAAAGGAACTACTTGTTGTTGCAGATTTTGACGGATAACAGGATACAAAGTTGCAAATTTAATGACACAAATTGATTTTACATGAGAACTTGTTCCATTCTTTGTTCACTTTGACTTTGCGATAACCATGGTGCTACTCTTCAAAGTCGATTTAATTCGATTCGATTTGTCGAGTGGAATGCTTTCAGGCTCATCGCGCGCAGCGAAGAGCAGTCGTTCGTTCGATTGCATTTCACGCTAACGCTACTCTTTAACGACATTGGCACGTTTAGGCTCACACCCCCGCCCCCCCTGTTTTACCCCTCATGTATGCGATTACAACATTTTCATGTACAAACGTGGTTCGCGGTGTATATTCCTTAAACTGTTCATTGAGTTTTCTCGTTTCATTTTGCTCAGAAACAACTCAGTGTCGGGCGATTTTCATTTATCTCTAGAATTCATTGAAAGTGGTTCCCGTAAAATGAAACGAGATCGTGATGATACTAAAACAGAAGAAATCAAGAATATCCCACTTTTAATAGTTTACAAGTTCAATTTTGTTGATGGAACAAGTCTAATAGCTTTACTAATGTTGTTAAATATTTATTTGTTTAATAATCATTTGAACAAACACGAGAAATACATTTCTTTTGTTTTCTATTAAAATTTACATTTTATTATATAACATTTCGTTTATTTCCGTGGAAGTACGAAGTATGATAAAAATAATGAAATTCGTTGGTTTATAAATTTTTGCGAGCATTCAGTTTGTCACAAGTAAAGAGAAATAATGAAATAATGTCTATATTTGAATGAAATAATTTGAATGAAAGATATATTATTAAAAAGTTGATGTATTTATTTCAAATAGTATATGATTTATAACATACTGTGTATAAAATATTATTTTCATTTAATTAGAAACCCGATGCCGGGCCGGTTAGATTTCTACTCAAACTTCATTCATGATTAAAATTTCATCGCAGTTATCAGTAAATATTTTAACACCAAGAACACATAGCTAATACTTCAATCTCGACGTTAGATGAAATTAATTACAGGATAACTGGTATTTTGAGAAAATTTCATTAAGTTTCATGTTGCATACTCCACGCATACCACTCGTACAATAAGATACAGAAATTGATTGGTTATATAGATGTATGTTCTTATAATAAAATCAATATCAAAATAATAATATCGTATAAAATAAAATGATAGGCAGAAAAGAACAAAGCAAGGCAAACATGAAAGAAGCGCTTATAAAGTATATAAAAATGAAATTATGTTCTTATATGCGTGTATATTGTTTGCCGTCTTATTTTTAGAAATGCACTTTTCGCAAAATAAATTCCAGAATACTCTTGTATAAAATGTACTTTTGTCACCGTCAGAAATAGCATTGTAATGACAGTGTCAATGTTTTGTGAAATGTAATCGATATTACATCTCTTGTATTATTTCGAAAAAGACCATTTTTATAAGAACACTGACAGTGCAGGTAGACATTGTGAATCCCGACGTATGCCCCGAACATTCAATGGCAATTCTAACGCGTCCGGAAATTTGCATGAGAAATACTGGGTGTGAGAGGTTTTAATGGCGGACACATAACACTGACGGAGGAAAGAGGGTGTACTCGCCAGCCTTTCCATTTATTCATGAGTGTTTGACTTATTCAAAGGGTAAGGAAGCTCAGAAGACTACTTCGGGTCGGACTAAATATCGATGTGAGCACAATTCGAATCAGAAACTAGACTTCTCCAAGTGAGTGTCCATTTCTGAGTTAAGTCACGTGCAATAAAATTTCACTGTTCAATAGAATTTCAATTACGCGCGTATTAGAAGCTACGGAGATTTGCAGTTAATATTTCAACGATTATCCGATTGCTATACTTGACTCTTAACTTACTGTAACTCTTTCATTAATCTTTGTTTTTCGTATATCAATGAACTTTAATACTTTAAGTTACAGTACTTTTATAAATTATTTAACTTTTAAATGCAGTTTATAAACAAACAACATTTTAACACTTCGAAAAATCTTTATTTACATATGAGAAGTGCCAAGTGGATACTTTGCATTCTAACAATAAAGTAACAGCTCCGTTTCTTGCCCTTCCGCAAATAAAGCGTAACTTATGTCTTACCTGAGGGCAGAAAATAGTCACTTTTTTACTCACTCATCTTCAAATAATTGAAAAGGTAAACTTTTGTTGTTTAACTTGAATTAGCTCTCATCGTTTCACTCGTGTTGTTTATGGTAGCCTTTGTCTGGATCTTAAGCTTCAACTTTCGTATCATAAATAATCGCTGTTGTTTGAATCGTGGTACATAATGTACTATTTCTATTTCGTAAAATACATAATTTAGCACGGATCATATCAATATTGACGCATTGCGTTTCAACTTGATCATTTGTGTGAATAATTTAAACAAGATAAAGATATAATAAACAGATGAATTTTGCAATAAAAATAATAAAACTATTATATCTGATGAATATTATAACAAGAAAAGTGAGCAAAAATTTTACGTAAATATGAAAAATTAAATTATCAGTGCAAGTTTCTCTACAATGAAGGAATTAACTGATTAAAAATTACTATGAATCTGGTTAAATCTGTGACGGTAATGTCGTTTTCGTGATAATTGATAGATTTTGACTAAAATTTGCAAAATTTTGATGAATTTTTACTAAGTCGCATAGTAAATATTATGTGAAAGTAAATTTCACGCTTTGATAGTTTAAGTAACATAAGAAGCCTTTTAACGACAGTTGGGGGAATAGCCGCGAGGTTAAAGTACGCTGGCTTATTAAGAAACAGCGCAGGAACCGAGTTCGAAACTCGGAGAGGAATTTTTTTTATAATGTTAAAATTATTTTACTAAGTCAAAAAGTAAAATTTATTAAATGCATTTACCGACACAAGTTTACTCGGATAAATAGTAATTTTTAATGAGTTATTTTCTTCCGTGTATCGTATAAACAACGGAAGCTTTTAGACTTTCAACTTTAAATTTAGTCACAAGTTTTGTTAATAGACGCGTGTGTGTATATTTTAAACAACAAAATTGAAAAACGATATCTGTGTTATATGTAACGAGTTATCGACTAAGTAATTCTATATTTCTGTCGTACTATTTTATGAATATTCAATCTATTCATATTCTAATATTACAACATTGGCGTATGAATACACATACATTGTGACCTGAAATCTGTTCTACAAAACATGTTTAATATAAAAGTTGTTTCTATTCAAAACGAGATACAAGATGCCGATTACAATTTGACCATTTGGCATACTTTTCTGCAAATTAGAAAATATATTTTGTATTTGCATCGGATTTTAAGCTCTGGTAGTAAATTGTTTATGTGAAAAGTTTTGCATTAAATTTTGAAATGTGCAGCCTATGCTGGGCAAAATTACATTTCACAATCTTAAATCTGTTTAAATTAAGAAAAACTGCTTGATCTGAATACACTATACAGGACATTTCTTTGTATGCTATAAAGCATTCTATGAAAGAAGATAAAATAAGAAATAAAAAAGCAATTTTATTTTCAAATGCCTAAAAGCACTACCCACTATATTCTCTTTAAAATGCAAAGAAACAAATTTAGTTTATTTACAAAATACTGTATAGTTTTGTCGGTTTTTTTTTCATTCCAAGATTGTTGAATCATAGAATGGATTCTGTCATAGATTTCTGATTTACAAAACTAAACATTTGTTCAGAATTACGAAAATACTCCAGATGTTGTTAATTCATAATTCCCCAGCGCATAAGAAAATTCATTAGAAATCTTTGATACATGATACTACCGTATAATGTCAGGTAGAAACACTCAGGTACAATAAAAATAAATTGAATAGCTTTTGAAATTAAGTTCACCTCTGATTAAATTAATTATTTTTATATAAACATCATGTGTACGCGCACAGCACAAAACTTTTTCAAATAGCTTCACTTTGATCATTCAATTTGAACTTATTTGTTTGCAATCAAGTTATTGATAACGTTGCTTTATACTGCAAATCCAAATGAACCAATTTTAAAATATCCTTCTACTCTCATCAATAAAGTACTTAACAAAAAAACTGCTATAACTTTCTGTTACTATTGGAATTATTGGATCTTATATCATCATTAAATAAGCGCAAAAATGTTTCATTTTTGTGCACATCAATATCTCATCCTCAATATTCCGAAAACCAATTTCCCAAGAAAATCATTGTTTATAGGACGCTGTAAAAAGTCGGACTATTTTTTCATAATACCAACTTTTTTCATCATTGTTTACGGGTGTATTTATGGATGGTTATTATTTCTTTTTTTTTTCGTCACTGTAATCACAATGCATGAGCTGTTCTTGTAGAAATAATTACGTTACAGTTTGATGACGAACTTTAGCATGGTCAGACATGTGCGGAGATATTTGGAAGCGCAGCCTCGTAACCTGGCGTTGATGTTGTCTCAGTGCCTCGTATCATTCAACGTAGCTCGCAAACTTGTCACGAAATGTCGGACAAAGAAACGTATAACTTGCTTTCTTGCGAGCTTGACAACGAACATCACGTGACACGCTTCGTCGAGCTGTCCCAGGATACCGTATAAACTGTCACGGGGACACGTCACAGAGTCGCGCAAAAATCACCAAAACCGTTTTGCCGACAAAATGTCGCCCCAACTCAACTCTTGTTCTCTCTTGGTTGTTTTACTTGACGTGTGCGGTGGAGTTTCTTTTTTTCGTCTACAACAACAACGGCAAAATGAAAAGCGTCGATCGCGCGTGACGACCGCTGGACGTAAATGTAACGTCCGCGTCGTTTCGACGCTTTGTCAACATTTGCGCACAACCTACAAATTAATTTGAGAAGAAACAATTTTTATACATGTATAAACATCGTGTTTGAATTGTCGAAAGCAACTTTTATTATCGTTTCCTGATATCGACATATCAACGACTTGGATATATTTGACTTTTTGCACGGCTTTATAACTTGACAAAAGTTTTAGTTGTGGCTAATACAAATCGTTGACATTGATTGAATTCAATAGGGGCTTTTCTGAAAGTCAAGTGACTTAAATGTGAACATGGACAGTTCATAACTTGGCTCTTATGAATTTGGTGTAAAATAAGGTTTCAATGGCCTATATGAAAGAGTCAATTTTCGAATAAATTTCGCGCTTGAAAATTAGGATAGGACAAACTTTCTTAAGAGGAATATTGAAAAACTTTCCTCTGACACGGTGTCATGGTTTATTATAAGACTTGTAACAAGAAATGCTAAATTATGTTGATTGCTACAATAGCGTGCAACTTTTTTCCACCAAATACGTAGACACAAAAGAAAATTTATGTTTTATTTTCGAAAATGTATTCCACATTTATGGTTAATTAAAAGTGTTTCTCAGAAACACAAAGTTACCACGATTCCGATCAATTATAGATAGAAATATGATTTCAATGCATTGCAAGCCACAGTTTTTATTCGTCGTGGTCAAACAATCGTATTTCCGTGTAAATATTGTATTAGCAAATTAATTGGTATCCATCAAGCTGATAATAAAATATGCAAATCACAGTTTCGAATTACAAACCAATGTTTTTACGATTATTTTGCATATTTCTGGCTGTTTAAAAATATTTTTTACTGTAATTGCAATGTCATAAGTGTAATAAATGTTAAGAGTACAAATGGCGGTAATTTTAAAAAGTTCAGAGCAATGTAATTGGCTTGAATTACTCTTTGAATCTTTATGTTTGTCAATATCTGTTATTTCCTTGATTAAGATACATGAATTCACAAATCACTTATTATTGAGTAGCGATTATATTTAACCACTCAGTGACAGGGAGTCTATAATATCTTGTCAGTCATTTGAGTAATTCCCTGATGTAGGGTAATTGTTTCTGTAACTGAATATTGAACTTACAATCAAACATCTTATTCTGTAATGGACTTAGAGTAATGGATTAAAGCGTCTTACTGTATAATGTGAACAAGCATTTCATTATTCGAAAAAACAGCACATTTGTATATTTATTTGAATAATAAAACCAAAAAATAATATACATAACATAAAAAAATGATCTACAAAACATATAAAAAGTCATAAAAAATATAATAAAAGTGTTTCAGCTTAAATCATGAAATAAAAGTGTTTGGCGTAGACAAAATGAAAAAGTTTTCACCTCTGCTATGTGCTGCATTATTATTAATTTCTATTAGTTTTATCTGTAAAAAATCACATTTCATATATTATTTGTCCATATTTCTCTTTTTCATATCAAGCTGTTTCATTAATTAAAATTACCCACCTAACAAATTAAACAGCAAACATTTTTTAATTAAAAATATGATACACTTTAGTTATTAAATTTGCAAAATCACACTTTCCCTTTGACGATTTGTTCTCGACATTCAATAACATTCATCATCATAACAGACTAATCATTTTTATTTCATAATTTCTTCACACTAATAAGTAAGAGAAATCAAAGCTAAGATAATCCTTTACATTGAATACAAAAAAATCCTTTGATATTCACTTTGCCGGCTAATCCCTGTAATTTAATCGTTCGTTTACTTTTAATCGCGTAATTTTAATGTCAATGAAATTCCATTCAAAACTCGGCATCGATTGAATAATAATAGTTGGCTATTAGTAATCGTCTGATTTCACTGACACCGCAATATGAGTTACTTGATCGAGCAAAATTAAAAATTAAAAAAGAAGAGCAAAGGTTGATGTTAATTTGTTGATTAGAAGGTGTGTTGTGGCGGACAAAGAGGCCTCGATAGTTAACACTTACGCGTGGCATACGTGTTTGTATATATTGCGTTGATAAGGCATAGCTAACAGAAGCAATGGCTTGCGAGAGCAACGAAAGAGCTCGTTTCGCATCAGCATGCAAAGTGTCGCTTCGATACGACCCTCGAGGGTTTTATAGGAATGTCTCAATAACGTCATGCTTCTCTCATAAACGACCTTCGTTTGCCTTCCCCTCGTAAAAGTGCACTTTTATTTTACTTTCTTTGATGCAAGCAAAATGTAGCGAGAGACATCTCGCCATTTGGATACATCAGTATGCACCGCCAAGTACATTGTTCTTTATTGACAGTCAAAGCAATGCTCGATTATTATTGCCATATAGATGAACTGCTACACAACGCCTTTGAATCGTTCCCCTCTTTTTTAGCGTTGCTGATGGAAATTGAAATGAGCTCCTGACGAACGAAATATCCTAAAAGATATTTCATACGATAGATCTTACGAGCGTAATTTTATACGTTACAACAGCTCATATGACTAATGTTTATTGACAGTGTGATGTCGAAATAAAAGTTGATGCATGTAAATTATGACTATTGCGATAATGTTTTATTTGTTATCTTTGCCATTTCTTATTGATTGACGACCAATTTTTGCTATATTGACGTTTTACTTTTCCGAACATAAGAGAAAATGTTTATTCAAGAAGCTCTTTTATTTTATAATTTTACTATTTTTTTTAATTGGAAACCAACTTTTGAGGAACAAAAATAACGTTTTCTCGATGCTGGGAAATTAGTCTCTACCAATACTAGATAAGAATTTCTAATTACAATGCAACCAAACTTTGGAAGACAGCAAAATTTATGACAATCAGATTAATAACTAAGCGCAAAATCGGATTCTGAACCAATTATTATTGGTTGCTACTGTTAAGCAGACTTTTTTAAAATGCTCATACAAATTTATCATTAAAAGAGAATCTTTTTAATTTATTCATTAAAAGTAATACATTATTCTTGGAAAAATAATGTTTCATTAAATAGTAATCAAGAATATATTCTTTTTCCTGCTTTTAAAAACTTGAATAATATTAGATTAAAAGCATATTTTGTTTTCTTATAATAAAAGTGCAAAAAAGAGTGTCTTTCATACTTGCAAATCGCAGGTCAATCACTTTGCGTAATATCCAAAGTTAGATCAAAAGATAATCAGGGTTCTTTATCAAGACGCGCTGAAAACAAGTTTTCTCGTTTAAAATCTGGAAGCGAGTTGTTTTGCATTTTTCTCGCGTGGTATCATAGCCTTTCCGTTTTAGAAGTAGCGCTCGAATGACAGAAAAGCACAAAGTAAGTACAAAATAGGCAAACTTGCGTACCCACTAAATGTATAAAAGTTAGCACAATTCGCGTTATTCTCGTAAGCCAGCCGAGTGTAGATAAGACGAGGAGAAAAGAAACCGCGTCAAGTACTCGTGGGAGGAATATATTAGAAACAGTGAAAATGAAGGATAACGCATTGTCCACCAGTGGAGTAGTTAAAACTTGTCTCGTAATTACTCTCGTTCTGCAGTATCCGCCTCTGTCTCTCCAGAGACGCCGGCGTTGGTCCTGTTCACGCTAATTCACTCGCTAACGACTACTTTATCATAATACAAGCCACGAAGTTATGTTTCGTTCGTACAGACATAATGCACTTCCGTGTGGCGAAGTCTAAGAGTCAGTCTTGAAATTATCGTTTCTGACTGATGGCGCTAAATTCTCCATATTTAGAGTACAAACGCCACCCTTTGTTACTATCTGCACGATTTTACAATTCAGTAACGAAACTTTCGTAACACAAGAACGTGAGTGGAATTCGCTTTGTAACAAATCATTTTCATTCTTTTAACCGAATTTTTCGCAGTAACACTTTTAATTCCTATTTTTATCAATTCATGTTTTATTTCATTCACTTTATTTATCTAATTTATAATGATTAAAAATTCAATCTAAATAATTGAAAACATTTGAATGAATTTTTATGTTTTGTAATAAATAATTTGAACAATTTTTTTTAAATAATGATTTAAATGAATGCTATTGGTAATTAATATGAATACAGTAATCATGATATTTGTATAATAAAAATTTGAAGCTAAAAAACCGAAGCTCTCATCTTGATCAAACGTTAAACAAGAATGAAATTGAAATGAAACCATAATTGCTGATTCATAACGTGCAGTAACGAAGTAATAAACGTATCATAATGAAGAAATCAATGGAAAATCAGTGTTTATAATCATGATTTTAAGCTACAATAAAATATAAAAGCTTCTTTGAATAATTACACGCAGTAAATTAATATGAAATTGCATATTATACATTAGAATTATAATAAATAATTTGACTTTATCGGTAATTAATTACATTCTATTATTACATTTATTTCGCTGAATTCATATTTGAAATGTGATAATGTGAATATATTACAATTAATAACAGATAATAACTACTGCAAAAATGAAATTATTTGCAGCAATTTATTAATCATATAACGCAATTTAAACGGCTTTAATACAAAAGCCAGAACATAGGTTGAAACACAGAAAATAGATTGACTTAACGCTTTGATATTTTGAGAGGATTCGATTATACAGACTTATCTACAGGGAACATGTTTACAACGAAAAAAGTACACGTTCGACTACTGCGTATGGTTGTTGAACAGAAAGTAGATCGCTCTTTGCCGCTAGTAAATAAGCACTTAAATTCGATTGATGCGATTTTAATGATCTATTTATTTCAAGATTCGTACTTTTTTCGTTCATCTCTCGTGAATGAAAGAAAAATGATGAATGAATCAAGCATTATCTTAGAAGCAAAAATATAATTAGAGATATAAATATTCTATATCCACGTATGAGTAAATCAACATTCATTAGCATCGATGAAACAAATACGAAAATAATACACGCTGAATAAAAGTCTAATACAAATTGCAATACTTCTGACAATGTAAAAATATTATAAAATAATATTAAAAATAAAATATAATATAGTACAAATTGTAATACATTATAGTTTTTATTAAATTACATGATAAAAATAGATGTAATATAAAATTTGTTGCTATACCATGTACTAATTTTTTATATAAAAATATAATCATTTTCTATATAGTTGTCGAGTTATCTTCAGACTCATAAATGATATATTAACTTTTGATAGAAGTTAAGATAATTTGTATGAAACTTTTATTTAGTCACAATCATGTTCATTAGAATATAAATTAAGTTATACTCAAGTGGTAAAGATAAATTAGTCAGACACTTAACATAATAATTCTGCATACTGAAATAATTGTACAGCATCATATTACCTTCTTTAAATTGCGTAAACATGACTTTTATGGCTACCAATCATAAAATGCACGCAAAGACACATAGTAAATCAGAATTAAAACCAATGTAAGCTGAATGTTTTAATTACTTGTGTATAAAGTATTACATATCGGTATAAATACGTTGGTTGCATGCTGTGCGGCAGTAGATAAAAAGATGATTGAATATTCAAGTTTGCAAATGAGTCATTGCAATGTTGTTCTGCTGATGAAAAGGTATGCAAAAATTGTATTGCTATCGTAAAATGTCGAAGTCGTTTCATTGCATGGCTGCAATAACTCTGAATTTCTGTCGTGCTTTATTTCCTTTGATATTACAAAGATTTCATTGGCAGCGTTTATATTTGTATGGCGATTGATAAATGAGGCACACGTGTTGCCACGAGGAAGCTGACGATCACGACAGCTGTCTTCGTCATAAACTAGCCCCGATTTCAGAATATACTGTCGTAAATAAGCGTTAGTGGTTGAACCTAATGACATTTATTCTGCGCTGTTTAAGTGTGAAAAGTCGAGTGAAATTTGAAGCGAATCCGCGCCCCCCCAACAACAATACAAACTTGTCAACCAAACTCAATTCGACTCGTGTGATTTTATTGTCGTTATGCTAACTGCAAAATTCATTCTCATGCAATAGAATTTCACGACAAAGCAACTGGGTAATGCTGAGAACTTGGATGCAATATTCAAAGCTAATTAATTTTATATGTAAACACTTCATTGATGAATATCATACTTGGTAAACGTAACTGAAAGGATTTTTTTGATGTATTTATATATCAAAGTGAATTGCATATTTTAACTCGTACAAGAAGTGGAATATAAAAATGGTTAGTTTGATCATTAAGTAAATATAATAAATAACAAGATTGCGGTAAAAGATCAAAAAAGCGTAGACGAATTTGTAGACATTCACAAAGCTGAATGGCCATTGTTAAGAAGTGTATGATTTTTTGTGTAATTACGATGTTCGGCATTTTTTCCCTTCGTTCGCGATCGTTTCATTAGGTAAGCTAAGGCTCTTGAGTTGCAAGCACTTGCCAGACGTCGAACTTCAATTCGCTCAATTCCTGTTTGACCACTCGAGCAAAGAAAGACGATACAGTCGACCGTAGAGAAAATTTTTCAGCATAAGAAGAGAAAAAAAAATTAGAAGAAAAGGAGAGTGGAGAAACAAAAAGCTGAGGAAAAGAAGAAACGAAGGAAGGAATCGAGGAAAGAGTCAAAGTTAAAAATAAGGTCGGCAACGGATTAAGGGCAACGAGCGGCAAGTTTTTGTGCGCGCGATTATACTTTCGAAACCGATAATATATCAGCCAGTAATGGTCTGCCCACCGCGATCTTGAGTATAGACCAATAGAGCTAAACGCCCCGAAGCACTCGACCAAAAATACGCTAGCAAAAAGGTAGAAAAGTGCCGCACATCGTAATCCGACTAGAAGAATTCTACTCTTAAAATGTGCCGACAACTTTTCGACTTCTTAGTGTATTAGTTAGTGATTTCGATGTAGTTACAAACAGTGGTATTACAAAATTAGAAGTCATTTCGCAAGAAAAAGCAGGGTCTTTGTAAGAAAAACGGTCTTTAAAAGTATTTACTGTTTAGAAAAATCGTTTATTTAATTTGATACAGACAAATGAGAGCAAAAAAGAAGTCAGTTATTTTAAGAGTAGTACGTCTGATTTATTTTTAAGTCTTTTACTTAACTGTTTTACTTTCTTAAACATTTAATTATTATATCAACATATTTTAATTCGAAATAATAATTAATAATTGGCAAATTATGATTGTCAAACAATTTAATATTACAATTTTCAAATTTATTTATAACAACTAATTGATAAATACCACTTTACAATATTTTGAAATAAAATTGCTTTCTTTAACGTACATTAATTTTTATGATAGAATCCTTAAATAAATAATTGAAGTAATTATAATTTATGTTAGTATTTTTTATAGTCAATATCTTTGTTCAAAATAACCACCAATGAAGTTAATTTTATATTAGAAATACTTTTTTTAAAAGCAATTTTAACATTAAATGCGAGATCAAAATGCCTGATTATAATCATAACTTGAAAGATATAATAAAAGCGGAAGATTGAGCAAGTGATGACAATTTTATTACCAAAATTTATTATTCGTTAATTAAAAATGTACGCATAATTCATTAATAAAGTTAAGCAGCACATTTTGAATAAAAATGTCTGTTCTAAGTTTGATTAAACTTTATTTGCATGAATTAAATTTTTGTCGGGACAATTTTATGTGTTAATATATCAGTATTTTGATACATGGATATGCAAGTTTGAGGATTACATGAAGGAAAGATGAATATTTTAAAAGGAAAACATTAGCATCATCAAATGCTTGTGCGGGTGCTTGTGCATGCTATGTACATAATCGTTTGCATGCATGAAGGCACGCACATGTCACATAAAAATTTTTTAAACGTAAAACATCATAATCTCCTGAAAAGTATTAAAAATAAATGTCATATTCCATCATGAACAAATCTTGCTCAATTACCATACAATCAGTTACAACAAAGCTAATTTAAATTTCAACCAAACATTTTTACGATCAATAAATGATAATTTCATGATGTTAAATTAACTAAGGTTTCCTATTAACTTATATTCACATTAACATTTTTTATATATCCATTATCAGCACTAAAAAGAACCTGTGTAGATAAACTTACTATTTTAATATTAATTTGGACGCATAACAGCACGAAATATACTAATTAATAACACAAATAGTAATTTTTAGTAAGAAATAGTAACTTTTTTATTAAAAAAATAGTAAATATTACTAATTTTGATAGAATTAATTTGATTTCATAGTTGCGATGTATCCAATTTAATAAAATAATAAATTTTAAGTATAGTATTACTGAGCGTGTATGATCTCCTTGTTATTAATCGTGTGCTATTAATATTATAAACATCAAACAATGGAGCGAAGTTGATGAAAGAATGTTGTATTTTATAATTAGGTCAAACATTACACGAGCTTCTAATAATTGAATAATGAACAGGTCGGATGATATTATTGTGGCCAATTGGTGAGAGGCTTTGCACATTGACGTGGTCACACTGCTTGGCTTGTCCACGGCTTCCGGAATTGCAAGAAGCATGGTTATGTACGCCAGCAGTAGGTTAACATACGTGTTATCGGAAAATCAAACATATTGCATGCAAGGAGGAAACGCTTGTTGCGAATACCGTATGCTCTTGGTAATTATGATCATGAGATACGTCGTACCAAATTGCAAGATCCAATATTAACACTAGGAATCATTGTTAACAATTATTTTACTTAACGTGATAAACACCATGTGTGTTCTTCAAATTAATTACAAATAATCAATCTTTCAGACAATGCAAATAAAAAAGAAAGTTGCAAAATTGTTTGATCACGCATCATTTGTGAAACATTTTGTTCTTAAAGTACACAGTCAACATTACCAGCTATTTTAATTATGATGAGAATTCATTGAAGCGAAGTTTCATAAATTGATTAAATTGTTTGCACAACTTTGCCCTTCAATGAAAAAGCAACATCATATGCACTTAACCTTGCCGTAGCGAAAAAAAAGCGTGGCAGAAAATGCATTGATTGAACGATGCTTAATTTATTGGATAGTAACAGTTATGAAGTATCTTTTAACGTGTGTATCTGCACGCAATATCGCTCGTAGGCTTTTCAAATTTCGCAAACAACAACAAAAGTAACAAAAAGAAGTTTCTCGATATTGGCAAACTTGTTACGCTTAACGTTACATGTATATATGTTTGTAATAGTCGAAGCGTTTTCAGCGAACTGGTAGTCGTTTTCTATCTTGCGAGAAGTGCAGTCGAAAATAGTTTAGAAACGAATTTGGTATAAATATCGTTATGGAGAATATCTCCATTGAATCTGGGTCATACGTGTTTCCTGCTCTCATTCTCCAATATTATACCCGTGTTGCAGTCGTACGTGCTAGCGGGCCAATTACAACTGCAAGATTCGAACGAACGCAATTAAAGTGGAAATATAACGTGGATTATCATCGTCAGCTAGCTGACTAGTCTCTGTGTCACGTTTTGTTCTTCAAGGACCATTGTCGGCAAATTTGTTTATTACTAGTTACGTCAATTGCTTACTGATGAATTATAACGTGCATATGGACTCAAATATTTATATAAAAACGCCAAAGCATCGGTGCTGATTTCATTTCACTTTTACGACTAATACTGCAATTCATGTGAAACTTTGAATCATTAATTAATGCGTTATTTGGACATTTGAACAAAGTCTGAATTGGAAATGTAACGCTTTTTTTGTATTCAATAAAATAAATAAATAAAAATTTGTTTACGCGCGGTAAATAATTCATTCGACAACGCTACTTGATTCAACGATGCATCCGGCAGTTACGTTTCGTCATAAAATTCCAATTCTTCGTCGAAAATCGGCAAGACGACCACCACACAGCTATATCGATTCACAGTAATTCAAGCGAAGCAATTTTATTGGCGACAAAGTAACAATTTGACTTGGGTCTGCTAGCTTCACAGATTTCGGAAGACTTGCTTTCTTTGGTGATCAGGTCACCCATAGTGCAACCGCATCCGATATCAACGGCTTTACGTGCGACAGTAAGTTTAACGAGCGTTCCTTGCAGTTTTCTCGCCTAACCCATGGAGCTCAAAATCACAGTAGCGCGGGCTAAGAAATGGACCAAAACTCGACATTTCTCGCACAAATGTAACCCGATTTCTAACTAAACCATTATATTTATTACTTTTTTTGTTATTATATTCGACCGCCATTAACATGTAATAGTAAAAGGAAAAATTTAGAGGAAGGACTTGACTTTAAAAAAAAAGAAATGTTAAATATCGTTTTACGTAAATTCGGAAAAATATAAATTTTCTTTCATACTTTTTTTCTTACTTTTAAAATAGCATTTTTATATGAAGATCGGAATTTTTTTGTCGCTGAAAATTTTTATGACAAACATATTGATCTTTCGCTTTTCGATTTTGATATAAACTTTGATTTAAATTTTATATTTATTTCTAATTTACTTTTGCAATGAGATTTTAATGGGATAATTATATAAGAATATAAATTAAGATCTTAATTTTCATGCAAAACTTCTTGTAGCTGTTATAAAAAAAAAAAAAAAAGAATTAAAACCTTTAGAATATCGTGAACGTAATATTCCATTTTCCGTTCCATATTTTACAATTTAAGTAATTAAACGATGTTTGTTTTCGTAATTCGATTATGTAACTAATACATATGTAAAGAATGGATGATTCGATTTTACGGTGAATTTTTATTCATTCTTAAGTATGTACTGAGTGATTGTAGTACAGTTAAAGTAAAACAACAACATTGATGGATCGTAAATATTTATGACTTAAATAGGTTCAATGTTAACAGGAGTTTAAAGAGTTTCAAAATTATTTACAGTATGCAAATTTTTCCATTTACGATTCAGTCATTTATATTTTTCATTCACTTTCTCGACTTGCGAATTAACAATGCAAAATACATTACGAGCAATTTACTCTTTTTTTTCATCAACCGAAATAATAGATTTACATTGATTGATTTATTCATACTTCCCAAATTGTCAACGAAAATATTTATTTTTCTAAACTTGTTTCAAAATATTTTGCCACGTTTTGCATTTATAACAAGATCCATTAAATGCAACACAATTTTTCAAAAGCTCAGTCCGATTTAATCCGATGTTATCAAGACAAATTTGCTTATAACATGTCGTCATAACGTTAGAACTTGCGATACACAATTGCAAGGATCTCCAAGATGATGATCTAAAATATTTGTGTGCCGTAAAGTTTTGCAGCGGTGGTACGAGGAATCGTTTTCTACTTTTCTGACAATTTGCGCAGATGTATGAAAACGTTTACAATGATAAATGCTGACATTTTTGTTCTCGTCTTTGCCAAGTTTAATACAGCTTAGTTATCGATTAATAATACTTGCAGGTACAAAAGTATCATGCCGCGGTTGACTGTAAATTTACCGAATACACAACAACGCTATCAGAATTCGGGAGTATAAATGATGCTGCGTAGAAATAATATGTAAACGCGCGTACTTGCGATGTAAAATGTGTTCGCGTAACTTAAATATTGTATTTGACGAACATGCGCTCCACAATGCATGACAACATGTTCAAAATTGTACTCAAATAAGCACATTTGCGTAACATGTTGACATTGTCAACTTAACAAAAATGCTTTTATAGTGTATCGTACACAATTGAATCACGAAGCAGACCGACACAAAACTAAACACATTTGCCAGAGAACAATACAATTACACAGACAATGTTTAACCACACGTAAATTTGGTCCGTATTGTGCGCACGCCGCGACGCAGATAACCAAATAAGTACAAATGAAGTGTGATGCTACAATTTCACATTTCACGAATATAGTTTCAGATTTTTCACACGATCGCCGCTTTGAGACTTTGAACGGTTTATTAGAAATTGTCCAGATGTAATCAACTTCGCGAAAACAAAATTTCTTGTATTTCACAAATAAATATTAAAATTGATTATATTTGATGAATAATGCAAACTGTTGGAATGTTGAATAACACTATAAAAAGAAGTGTTTTATTTTAAAACACTTAGACGTTTTATCCAATGTTAAAAAGATAGATTAAAACTTAAAACACTTCCAAATGTTTTAAAAACTGCTACAAAAACGTTTAAATTAAAACATTTGTTTTTGCTGTGAAGTGATGCTACAAAAATTGGTTTATTTAAGTAAATTCGTAACAAAAAATCGAATGAAAATCGTCAATGCAAAATGAGCAATGCTATATCTAAATGGAATTTTATATTGTTTCATGTAGACAATCACTCGTTAAAGCAAAAGTGATAGAATTTTTTTTGTATTATCTTTTTTTATCTGGCTAGAATATACAGTGGAAATAAAATACAATCTAACATCCATTAAAATACGCACGCTTTTTGTTCTACGAGCAAGAAAAATTGTCCTCTAACAAAGTTAATTTGACAGTGGATGAGAGTGTCAAAAAATATTAATTACATTCATGAAGGTATATTGTAACATGTTGAATCAAGTTTGTGCATTATATTTTTAACGATTTACATTAAAACACATTTAAATTGTAATGTAATTGTTGGAAAAATAGTTTTAAGGGAGCCGGAATTTTATCCAAATGATGTTGTTAGTTATTTAAATCTTTCTGTGCGTTAGTGGAAGATAATGGTAACCCATTTGGAAATCCTATTTACTTAGAATTATCTTCCACTAAGGCGCAACATTTATGAATTAAATGTAAACATTCAGTTAATTTAATAAATTTTCAAATTCTCTTCATATTATAAAAATAAGTTAAATTATTAAAAGCTTTTTTATTTAAATATTCTTCTTATATATTTTCTTGAGCTATTTATCGGATCTGATGAATGAACATAAATTTTACATAATTTTTAATATTTCATCCACCAAAATTGAATATCCATTTTTCACGGCGTAGTGCAAGACGCTGTTCATAATTTCAAATATTGTTAAATTCAAAAATTAAACGAGTACTGAAGTGTGACAAATGGTTTAGTGCTTTGAGTACTCACAAAGAAGTGAGTGGCATGCAGGATAAAGTAATGCGCGAAAATATGCACTGTCACAGACTATAACTACGAAGACAAAGCTTCTGAATGTTCCAACAACTTCCCTTTAGCTAATGAAACTTGGCTGCATTATTACGATGTTCAATCGAAACTTTATAACTAAGTTTGATCATTTGAGAATCAAAAAAAAAAAAAAATGAAAGTAAAAAGTAAATAAGAATAAATCGTGGTATTTGTAACTATCTTACCTTAAATGGTTCATTCGACAAAATGATAATAAAACATTTTTGATAAATAACTTGAAAATATATTTTGGTCTTACAAAGTTGCATTCATACATTTACTTTTGTACGGATAAAGATAAAAATGATTATTAATATACTTTAGCATCACGTGATATTTAATAATACTGAAATCGTTAAAAGCAAAGGTCCTTTTAGTAGCTGCCAGCAAATTTTAAATTCTCTAGCTCGAATTATAGACTCGCAAATACACAGTGCTGTTGAAAACATAATTCATATAAGCCGCGCTTTTTTTATCATTTATTATTATTTTTTGTGCAGCCCACGTATCATGCATGAAATGTTTTCTAAAAAAATAATTTTGCAAATTAGATGGTCATTGAAGTAAAGGTACCTTTCATTTCTGTAATGTGATGTGTTCTCATAAATTTCAGTGAAATATAAGTTTTGTAAGCATAGAAAAATGAACAAAAAAAATGTTGACTTCAATGTGATATCAACATTACCTTATTCGAAGAATTATTGCGAGATATAAAAGTGTGTTATCAAAGCATATAAATATGATACTGAATATAATAGTGTATACTAATATTTTACACCTTTTCATTCGTTATTAATAAATAAAGCTCAAAACACATGTTTGGCTTTTAAATCAATAAATATTCATTTGCATGCAGCATATCATAATTTCAAATTAATTATGAATTAGTGAATTTTATATAATTAAACTTTTATTTGACTGTTTGCATTCTGTCTTGAAGCTTGCTATAATACTTTTTCATTAAAAGAGTTAATAATAATATTTTTGATACAATAAAAATTGATTTAGAGTTTATTGTTAAATTAGCAGATATTAAAGTGACATAATTGGATTGACTATGAATTGAAAAACGTATTTTAACCATTTCACGGATTAGTAATATCTAATAATAAGTCTAAATGAGAATTTTTGTTTGTAATCAAATTTTGCTTATACTAAATTCAATTATAATGTTAGTTTAATTAAAGTTTGAATTAGTCTTGATCAAAATTTAATCAAATGGTACAATTTACTATGTTAAATGATGTGAGTTGTAATATTTTATTAATAAACTTGTAAAACACATAAAATAACTTTAACATAATAATGATGATAATAATGATAATAATTGTGAAAATGCAAAAAGTCGGCAGAATCTATAGCAATTATGTTCAAGCTAACTCAATTTATTTCGAATTATTTTATTGCTCTGTTCCATTATATACGGTACATTGAATATTATAAATTATAAGGTACTCGATAATATTTTTATCTCCGCGATTCTACGAAAATCTTTGGGTTCTTTCGAACAAGCCGTGCTACATCTATATTCAATAGTATTCGTCCAATAATAATGTACGTACGAAACCTCGAATTTTTGTTCAAGTTCTCAAAAAATTGGTTGTTCTTTAATACATTATACACAATAATATCTCCATTGCAGGCAATACTTTTTTAATTTATTTTCTTTTTATTTATATTTAAATTTAAACATTTTGTATGAGATATATGCTTAATAAATAAATACTCCAACTATTTATCTTTCTCAATTTCATTAAATTGAGAAAATCATTTCATTAAAAAAAGAGATTATAAAAGGAAAAAAAAAGATAAGTCCGATGAGAATTTGTGCATCGAAATTCCGCAGACAAAATTTTCATTAAACAATCAAAAGATTAGAAAATGTCATTTAAAACGTAATTTTGAAAAAAATTCGGCTAATTCGGAGTTGATCTTGATTGTCGTGTAAACAGAACAGCCTTTTCGCGCTACGGCTGTATCGATCTGTCCGGCTGACCGGAATTTCCTTGAAATTCTCACAATTTTCTCGTGGCACGCTAGCGACGCTTTTTCCTACGCCAGCAACTTTTTCGCCAATACCAGCGGCGGATTCGGGCCAACTATGTAGACTTCGTAAACGGTTAGGAATATCGTCTATAGCTAATATTTGAACACAATTAATCCGAGCTTAGTTGTCCGTTTCTCGATTTTTCATGATAGTTTTCCAACGTTGCAATGACTTTAACAGCAAAATCACAGTTGAGAAATTGATATTGATGAGAAATTTTCTATTGGCACAAATTGTTATTGCAATTGGATTAAAGAAAGCTAATATACAAGCTATGATATTGTTTTGGCGAAATTTGAAAGATTAATACGTATTTGCTTGATTAGTTAACTAATTAGTAAAAGGGTCCAAAGTCACCTTTTTTAATGAGCAAATTAAATGTATATTTGTTGACCTTAAGGGTTTGGTTAAATATATTTAAAAAATTTTGATAAAACTTCTTTATTGCACAAATTACTAAATTAATCTTTGTATAAAAAATTCTACACTCTACATAAAAGATAAATGAAAAAGTCAATGCAATTTCGTTAAGATATTTATCAATTCACATATTCAAGCGATAGATCGAGTTACAAGCATCAATCATTGCTCTTTTGAAAACATAAATATTCAATTAGAAAAGAAGTGTAGTTTCTGGGAGCATCACGAAGACTTGAGAAGCATCGCAGGACGAGCTCATGCAACGATATAATGAAACTGGCTTATTCCGCACTCTCGCAGGGAGGCTCCCCGGCAAATTCGCGGAACTGTCAGACAACTACCGCTATTTTGCATTGATTTACATAACAGATAAAATAGTCCGCAGCCTTGGTGTACTATTGTTGAAACATTTTGGAATTACATTTTGCTCGACCGTGTGTTATTCACATTCAAATATTTTCCGTAATGTTATTTCGACTCGACGCATCGCGTCAACTGGACACAAAGCCAGCCAAGATATACGCCACGGCCGCATGATGCGCGGAGCGGCGCGTGAAACGCATGTTACGTTTATTAAAATTAACTCTGTGCGTACCATTTTCCCAAATCCACAACATTTTTTTGTCATAGAATATGTAACTACGCACCATGCCGTGACATGCAAATGTAAAAGTCTATGATAATTACATTTTAGTTGGAATTTCAATAATGTAGCTATTCCGGTTACAAATTACCAACGTTTGGAATCCATTTGAATTCATTTATTCGTATAATATTCTTTTTTTTTAGTTGTGCTTCTATTGTGTAAATTAAAATTGCCAAAGACGTGATAAATATGAACTCTGAATACACCGGCGCAAAACTAAAAAAGGATGAGCAATTAGAAAGTAGTGGATATAATCAGACATTTCACACACTTGAATTTATGTAATGTTTGTTTAATAAATTTATGTGTATATAAATGGATATTTATTTTGGGTTTTAATCAATGTTTAAGAATAAATATTAAAATAAGAGAAAATGAAGTTACGAAAAGTTTAATTATTGTCCCAATTTTTTTTTGTATTCATAATTGAATCACGTAGCGAAAAATAATGTTTTAAGAGACAATGATTTGCATGTAAATTATGAAACTTTATGAATGTCAAACCAATTTTGTCTTAAATTATATTAAATAATATTTAATTCAGATTGAGTCTTCAATATAAAATGTCTGATAATAACAATTGTTGTTGATTTCATTTATAAATGAATAAAATTGAATCTTCCTTCTTTATGCATCACTGAATATATTATTTCAGTTTGGAATCATATTGAGTGACTACAATTTTGCAGAAGTAAATGTATTAACAATAAAATTTTCATTTTTAATTAACGAATCAATAAATGATAAAAATAAATAATATACGAAATTTTATTTATTGGAAAAAATAAAACAATATCATCGGGAATATGAAATCATATTCAAACAAATGAAGTTATATTCTTCAAATAATAGCAAGGAAATATAACACAAATGTAAACACATAAAAAATGTGTATTATCCCTTTACTACAAAGTTATTAAGTTTTGACTTTGTTTCCATGTTTACAAAATTGATTATGTGTTAACGTTTTTAAACAGCAATATTTTTCATTGAAGTCAACTCATTTTGTTTGAAAATTACCATAAAAGAAAAATGAGTTTGAAATACTTTTTTCCCTTCGTCTTTTTTTATTTTCATTTTTTATTCTATCATATTATGCAATCATTGATTTTCTTTTCCAACTCATGATTATGTGGTTAATAGTCCATAAACATTATTAAAAGGCAATTTTTCAATCATTCGAATATTCGAAAGATTGTTTATGAGTCTGATTGCACGATAGTGACTTCCGTGCTTTTCATGAACACACTATGGTGTCGTTCAAAGTTACGATGTTCGAATTTAATATTCCCTATTATTCAAAATTAGTCTAACTTCTATTGAAGTCATTGCAAGATCAGAGCAAGATTATCTAGTACCGCTACTTCATCTACACTAATACATTTCGGTCACTTCTTGGCAAAAGTTTAACATCAAATTGTAATATATAATTAGTGCTCTTCCTTCCAATGTTACTATATATATTTTAACTCTTAATTAAGATTCTTTTTGCAATTAAGACAATTTCTTAACTTAATTTGTTTAATAAATAAACGATAATTTGAAGTAAAAATAAAATATAATCAAGTTGTTTTAAATATCCAGCAAAAGTCAAATAAATGAAGTAAAAATTACTCACCGGTGATGCGAACTTTAATCATCAGCGACAGTATGACAGACTTTATATAATATTGTCAATCCAATGGCAGATCTAAAAATAAATATAAAATTAACGTGAGTTAATAACAATTATAATTTGGAAATATAAAATTATACTTTTTAAGAGAATTACCATTTCTGATGAAAATAGTCGTTTTAAGACAATATTTCTCAAATTTCTAACACTTTTTACCAGAAAAGATAGTAATTTTCATATTTTTAGTTTTCTTAGTGTACTATAAAATGTTTAGTGAGAAATGAAAAGTTCATAAAATTGCATACAATAATTTGATGAATAAAATGATGAATTTAAGTAATTCTGTAGACTTGCAAAAGGAACATTAAAACGAATATTTAATGCAATGTTCATTTTCAATTTGATATAAAACGTACTTTTAATAAAGACAAACTACCTCGAAAGAATCAATAATTAGATTCTTTTTTATGTATACATAGTTAATAAGTTTCAAGAATGCTTTTTTTATGTAATTGATGAAACATTATAGCGAAAGATTTATATTGTATAAAGTTGAAGCAACATTTAATTTACTGCAACCCAGTTTCAGAATAAATATCATTTACAATTAAAATAGACTTAGATTAATGTACTTGTCATGCAAATATTATGTAAACTTGGAATGTATAAAAGCGTCCGTTTATGTGGTTATTTTTTTGAGATTACGCTTACTTAAAAATTAAAGCAAGAATAAATTACAAGAAACTATTCAACAAAGAACAATTATTTCTCAATAATTTTGCAAAACTTTAAAGTTCAAATACATCATTATCTATAATACAAATCCTGTTATTCTTGTATAACTTTTAATAAATAGCATCCATTTTTTTGTAAATTTAATTACATTTCCTTTAACGTGCATTACATTGAAAAGATATGTAATGTTTAATTTAAATTTGATTTGTTTAATCAAATAGCTTTTACTGTAATTTCTCCAAAATTGCTCATTTTGGTTAAACATTTTATAAGCCGTTTCTGTGAACAAAATTGAACGTATAATTCAACTTTGATAAAAAAAAATACGAATATAATTGAGCTTAAAATTGATACGTTGTTGGTTTCAATCAAGAGGTAACTGGGACCTGAATTGAAATTTGGTTCATGTGGCATTTGATAAAGTGCTTTTGCAATGTATGCTTATTTTTTAGTGAACAAAAAAGTGAATAAAATATCAATCGATTGAAATTTAACATTGGTTATTCGATTTTGAGATATTTGCGTACATTGAAACAAATAATGTTACTACCAAGTCTATATTTGATGAAAGCTTTGAAGCCTACACCAACGTCCATACATCAATTTATCATAGAAAATCAAAGAGCATGAAATGAAACTCTTTATTCCAACCAAAGTTTATCCCCCCATTTGATTTCCCCACCCCCCTTTCCCTATAAACACCTGACCCGTGTTTTTTTGGCCCGAAACTTTTTAGCGCGTCGCAAATCATTGATTGTAATAGAAATGCTCGTGACGAGAATATTTTATTATTACATTTTGTAATCGCAGTGTTTGAAACTGCTTTTGACGCAAATAGAATTTGTCGTTTGGCGTAATTGGTGTCCTCTTCATATACCATTGAATTTATTAGTTTAGTAAATGTGATTAATATTAAATGCCGTCACACGATTGACGTCAAAATTTGCACACATTTCGTTCAATACGAAACCGATTTATTTAAAACTATTTAGTCGGGCGTGAGCTTTTCTTTGATGTTTCAATCATTCTCTAGCTTCTACGAAAACAATAAAAATTGCAAACTATATTACGCATATACTTGTATATATATATAGATTACAGACACATTCGTACACACAAGTATGTGCATAGCAGTTCGTACGGGTGTGTGTATATGTGAGTATGTTCACAAGGATCAAATTTCAATCTAGCGAGGAACCGACTTTTGATCGATTTGAGAAGTTTGCCTCTACGGTTCGCAAGGAAAATATAACTCGGCACCTCGTCTAAGGAAACATAATCAAACTACGCCATACTAAGACCGGCCGTTTTTTATCTTTTTTCCCCACTCTCTCTCTCTCTCTCTCTCTCTCTCTCTCTCTCGTTCCCTCTTTTTCCTTATTCGATTCTTCCTTTTTCCCTTTATTTGCAGCCCGAGATCTTTTTCTTTTACATAACCTTTCATCTTGCCTTTTACACTTCCCCGGCTTTTCGCCTTTTGCCTGAGTATTCTACTGAAATTGTGATTCAACTACAACGCATCTCAGTCGAGCTTTGTACTGGCGCATCAATTAAATCATATATAAATAAAATTGTCGTTATGTCTGCAGTGATATTGGTGTGGCAACGCTGATGAAAAATATACTGAATTCAGTTAACGTGTGAATAGAGGGATTACTATTTCCATCCATGAGATTCCCGTAGAATTTTTCTTTTCAAAATATCAAAAAAAAGTGGATCAAGAATGAAATCAGAGTTGATCCCGAATCGGATGCGCTAAAGTTGATCAAAGAAAGCGGGGATTTTCGGAGATCTGAATAACTTTTGGAACTATACGTGTTATTTAGTTTTGCGCGCGCGTTATTTTCATTTATGGACGTTCAAAATGGAATGCATAATATCTGCTTTCTGTTGAATTGCATCAAGTAAATGAAGAAATACAACGCATTTTTTCCCGTTTATCTTATTTGACTAAAAAATATAATATATGTCGTTCTTAATGAATGAACACTTTTTAGCGTTGAAAAACAATTTTAAATTAATATGCATTGTTCTTTAGAACAATAAGAGTGATTTTACGAATAAGTATAAACTTTAAATTTAAGTCAACTGCAATAAGTAAGTAATATTTATTTGAAATACTTAATTAAATTCTAATTTGATTCAAGATAAAGTCATACATGCAAATAAATAAATCAATAACTTGTCACCACATAAAAACTTTAGTCAAGTTTTATTTCATTTAAAATATCATTTTATAACTTTATCAAATTCTGTATCTACGTTTAACAAATTATATGGAATGTAAGACGCTAGAGAGGTTAAAGGTCAACATCGTGTTAATCTCATAAAGTGGGCCAATTTTGACCCTCTCCATAGTAGTGTGTCGTTACGTGATGTGCACAATGTTGTGTGAAGTATCCGAGCAGAGCTGTCCATTTTCATAAGTCGCGACGTGACGATCAATGGTGCACGTACTGTGCAGTTCTCGTTGCTTCCTATTCATCGCCTAGCTTCGATTTGACTTGGATTCGTGTCGTGTCCGGAATCGTTTGTTGGAAATTACATCCTCGAATATTGATGTCTTTACCGAGAAAGCGATCTTTCCCTTGACGTATCTTGATGTAACTCAATTTGTGCCAAAATTATGTCACTAGTTGCATTATCGAACTCATTATCTTCCATCATTTTCCAGTAGTCACTTTCAAATTTAACTATTTCAATCGAATGTATAATGCAAATTTTTATAATAAAAATGCGTTTCGCATTTTAAATGAAATGTAGTTTTAAACTTATGCAGCAATGATAAAAAATGTATTCAAACAATTTGTCACGATCATTGGCCGAAAGGCAGTCACGTGTATGCGCACCATGTTGCGCAGTAAGACAGAACAAAAGCTTCGCTACAATGGCAATTTCCTTTTGTTTCTTTTGTACTGAGTTTTGCCAGCATTTACATTTAACATTTCCCGTTAAATCATTTTATTCGAATTTTCTGATAAATGAAACGAATTTATATTGATTTAATTTAAGTAATTATTACATTCGATTGAATTTGTTTGCTATTGATAAAAGTGTGTTAGCAAAAGCAAAAATTCGAAAACAAAGTCATTTTCGAGATAACATGAAAGCTTGTAATTCTACCTTAGAGTCAGAATGTAAGCAGAAGTGTCTACAAGTATAGTCGGGAGAATTAGAGAAAGGGTAGTACTTTGTCGCCAACAATTCATTGAACCACGTGTAACTACTTGAAAACTCAATAGTGCCCTTTCTAATTGACTCGTCTTTAACGAAAGCAGGTTTCCCCTTTGTTTAAATAAATTTAAATGAACAAATGTATATCTTCGTCGATAAATATAAGCTGGCTTATGAAAGTGTTGCTGAATGCTCTCTACTTCTACGCTCTACACCTTTGCTTTTCATCTTCGCATCTGTTTTCCAACAGTTAATCGTGCGCTTGCAGATTACAAATGGAACTCTACAATTGACATTCAAATAGGCCAGTAAAGTCTCATTGTCAAGTTTCCGCTTTTTGTTCAACGTTGATGCTCATCATACGCATCAGTCCGTGCTCTATGCTTCGATCAAGCTAGTCATCGACATAACTCTCTTGTGGTTAGTTGATTTGACAAATCAAATGTTCTTTTTTTATTAAGCCAGAAATAATTTTCCTTACAAAAAAATTAAAAAAAAACTTTGCTTTCATGTTACCAAATTTGATTTAATTTCTTTTTTAACTTGTATTGGACATATTGACTTTTACACAATTAATGTCCAGTTTTGTGCATAAATTATCGTAGCATTGAATAACATCTAATAAATATAAACATATTCATCATTCGACTTATCATTTCGGTAAAAGCATATACAGTTTTCTCTTCAGTGAATATTAATGGTTATAAATTATGTGTATCGAAAACACTGATTTATAGAGCAAGTTTTTATCAAAAAGTGGAAAACTCTTCCGAAATGTGGGTTATATGAAGTAAAAAAGCATACTGACCCTAAAACAAGTCACAGGAGGGGTTCTTTTTACACAAGATAACCGATTCTCGGGAGACCTCATAAATTGTTCGAGTGCTGGGAGTATGGTTGTAGAGAAACTTCAAAATCGTTCGAAGAATTCTCACTATCCGACACCTAAGAAATTACACATCGATATTTTCGTTTTTGCATAAACAACTTTGTATCGAAATAGTCGAATTTTTTTCGAGATACTGTTGTATTTCATATTCACGAAAATATGAATAAGTTTGAAATGTTCTTATTTGTTGTGCATCTGAATTTATTCATTAAAACTATAAATTTCATTTTTTGATATTTCCATATTATTATTTGTTTTTCTTTTTTTAAACTCAAAATTATACAAAAAAAATGAAAAAAAAACTTTTTTCAATGTATAATCAATTTGAAACGAAAACAAACTTTAAATTCTTCAATCAAACAACATAAATTCAATACAGATTTACTAAATGAAATGCTTTGATTCGTAAGTACTCACATTTCATTTTTATTACGTCATAAAAGTTATACGCAATAATCATAATAATAAAATCTATTCTATATCATATAAAAATGCATTAAACTACATAAATAAATACACACGAATATAAATCTAACTGTTTTTTATCGTTTTAGGGGACATTTATTTTTACAATAGGTTATACGCAGTACAGAAATGGTTTTTAAATCTAGCCTTTCAAATACAGTCCTCTTTCACTAAATATCTACTAAATTGTCTTACTAAGCTTTTCGGTTAGAAATACAAAACTACTCTTATTTAACTTAAAAACATTATTTAAATGTATCAGAAAATAAAATATAATTAAGAAAGTGATTATAATCCTTAAATCCACGGGATCCACTTTTTTAATGTTATTTATAAAGTTTATTTAATAACAATTAATAAATAATTGTAATCAACTCATAGTTGTGATAATCAAATTTCAGAGACTTAAATAAATCGATTTGATTATTTTCATGTTATTTTGTACAATAAAAAAACATGTACAGGGTCTGCTGGACCCCTAAATGTATATTACAGAACTTTTGGGAAAATGTACTTTAGGGGTGAATAATACAAATAAAAAGTTGAGAAGATTATTAATAATGCAATCAATCCATAGTGACATCGCTGACAAAGTTGGGTAAACTAAATTTGTATGCGTAGCAAGGCTGAAATATATTTTCGCAGTGTCGTAAACGAACACGGGAACAGGAGAAGTTGAACTTCGGAAAGAAGATGAAAACGCAGGGAAAGGTGAGAGTTTCTAAACAATGGACTCTGACAGGAACCACTTAAAACTATTCTCAGCGACCATTACCCCAGCTCTTTCACTTATTTCATGCAATTAATTTGATTCCACAAAACACGGGCATCGATTTGGACATCTCGAATGACTTTAAATGTCTACCCGACAAAACTTTTCGGTCCAATCTTGCAAAAGATTAGATAATTGTGTTGGAGATACTCTATATCCATTTATCTTTCGCAGAACCTTTCGGTCCAATTTCTTGCTCATCTTTTTCTATTTACCGTGGCCTTTGATAAATTCAATTTTTCATTTACACTTTACATCAACTTTCATTATTCTTTTCGGCTCTGACGTTAATTGTAATTACATTTGTATGGCAAATGAAAAAATATTGGCATTAAATTTACCTTCCACACAATGTATCACAAAATATTTTTCTTAATTATCAATTGAAAACTGTTCAAATGTTCTTATATATTAAACCGAAAAAGGTGTGAATTGAAAAATGATGTAGACACAGTTCGTTCTAAAGAACGGCAGATTTGAAAATAGAAAAAGTTGGACTTTGCATGTTATTTCATTGTGATATCTTACTTTACGATCGTCAGTTGAGAAATTTTTATGAAAACTCAGTTTTAAAACTAATTATCATAACTTTTGTCATTGGCGAGTCAATTTATCTTGCTATCACATTCGATTCCATAAGACAAACTTTCGTTTCTTAGTGCTGTAAAATCGTAACGCGCTTAATCGGATTGTCATTGGATGAAAGGTGATTAATCTAAACTGAATGCGGGTCCCTCATTCGGTGTTTGGTTGCCATGTAAAAGTTTTCTTCCGCGACGATTTCCGTTCTATTTTAAGCGCAAAGCCTGGGGTGGACAAATAGCGTCGACTACTGAAGCTATTATTTGCGGTGGCAGCTTCCTTCGACTCGTGTGACATACGGCACCTCGCGCAAAACGTAGCTTTCGGCTCTAATTAACGAGCTCGTGAGTTTTGTGCACGGCTGCTCAAGAATTTCGTCCGCCATAAGGCGACGTTGAAATACGACAGTTCACTCTCAACTTGTAGAAAAGTTCACGGAATAAGTGTTCTTTATTACACATCGATTTTTTCCAATTCATCTCTTTTTGTCATGTTTACATCTATTATGTCACTTTTACTTCAAAGTGTTTTTCCAACATCCTTTTTTCTTCCTGCACATAAATTATTACTCAAAAAATTGACCTGCAGTTTGTAAGTCCGAATAAGTTTCATGACTTTTCACAATTTTGAGAAAAATGTAAATATAGCATTTAATTCCTGTTAAAAGCCTTTTAGTATTTCGAAAAGTTATCTATCATTTCGGTTTGAAAATTTGTCTTTTTTTTCTAAAACTTTCCTACTTTGGATAATAAGTAATTAGTCTTCAAATTAAGATTTCTGTTAAAAGTTTTGACTTCTCTTCAAATGTCTAATTATTTATATTCGTCTTAATAACTGTGATATTCGTGTATCATATATTTTTAAAAGCTAATTAGAATTAATGGATTTGAATTTTGTGAAAACTTGGACTGCTTATTTTGATGTCTATTTGATGAATATTATCAAAAAATGTTGCTGCATCCACGAAAACAAAGGAGATGCAGAGGGGAAAAAGAAAGAGCGCGAAATAGAGAGGATGGTAACAATTTTTGCTGGATCATTCGGTATTCCTTGAGCAGAAGGAATGAGATGAGAAGGTAGTCGAAGGTACGAAACCGAGTCGACCCTTACATTTTGCTTCACGCTATGGACCGTGGATTCAATGTGCAGCCGAGCTGAACAGCTAATTCGAAACGTGCGACGACTCGGAATATCGAAAGTCGAAGAATTCGACATTTTACGAACTTTTTCGTCAATACAGAAATACCTCTACTTTGCAAGTGAAAATTGAAAGCAAAGTCTAAGATTCTTGTGACGTGCTAATGTATTTGAAAATAATTGTTTAACGATTGACATCTATTAGATCCCTTCAGTATTTCCCATAAAATTTCTGACAATAAATTATAAGATAACCAATTGTATGCGGTAAAGAAAATAACATTAAATTGAAATATACGATGTGAATTTCACAAATGTAATTTTCTAAATAAGTTTTTTTATAACTTGTTTAAACAAGTACATACACAAATTTGTTATTTATGAGTTTTAAAAATACATCTGTTATATATGAAAGTTTTTTTTCAGTTTATACATAAAATATTATGATTTCAACTTTGCCGTATTGATTTATTACATTTTAAAACATTTTCCACATTTAAACGATAACAAATAATATCGAATAAAACTTTACATTACATTCTTTAGTACGAATAATAATAAAAACATTTATTATTAATTGTTCCAGTACATGTTTTAATATAATCGTAATTTTATCTTTCCAATAAATTCCTTTCTCTGGAGATGCAAAAGTGTTTGATACAAAAATTAGCAATACTAAAATAGTTTCCGATTAATTGCAACTAAGAAATATTGTATGAAATAATTGTTTTTGAGTTGCAACATCAATATGAAATGTGAATTTTAAGAAAAATATTCATAATGACGGCAGAATATACACTGGACAGCTTCGTGAAAGACCGTTTAACGAATGAATTTTAATTAGCGAAATAATTATTAGCAACTCTTTTTTAAAATCTTAATTCTTCTTTGTCGGGAAGAAGATTAAAAATTAATTAACAGAAAGTGACGAATAAAGTTTACAAAAGAAAGCATCAAATTGCTGGAAAAAATACATCAAACAATTACTTTTCGCAACGCAAAATATAGAAGAGTCAAAAAAACTTTAAAAATTCTTCGTATTTCATTTTCGCGTATCAAAAACTCATATGTTTATTCGGTACTGATTATTTTGCATTCATTTGAATTCCAAACCGAACGGTCATTCATCTATGACACCAAACAGATATTAATCGGATCTACATTTACAAATTTAGTCGTTTATGAAATAATCAAAGTTTTGGTCGCTTAATATAGTAATCATCGTAAACATATATCTAATACTCATACACACCAAATGGTTCTTAATGAAATTCTATCGATCACAAGTTATTTGAACTCGAAACGAATCGCTGATATAATTTAATACAAGCACTTCTACTTTGATGAATATTTCTTTTCTACTTTTCTATGATTATTATTTTTATTTTATTATTATTATTATTTTAATTTCATAAATGTAATATAATAATTTGTAATTTAGAATAACATATTTTTTTACATATACTGAAACTTTATATTTTATTTACATTTCAAACATATGCATAACAAAATATTTGGAAGAAAATCATGATTGTATACAAAATAACCTAATGATAAGAGCGTCGAAGTCGTAATTCGACGGAAAGTACAAGATAGTAGAAGTAGGTGTACGTTGCTTCGTGATACAGGTTGTAAGAGACCACTGTACGAATTCTATAGGATAGTTACGTGCAGTACCATTGTCCGGCTACTAGCCGCAATGCGACGTGCTGTTTCTTCTCACCTCACTTTTAGGTTATATCGTTGGTTGTTAGTGAAGTAACAACTACTTTGACACTTTTCTCGTCTGCTGACGCTTTTATGTTTCTGAAACTTGTACATTCATATTTGAACTTCTTCACCTGACGAGTTAATTTGTTCTCACGAACAAGAAACAGTACAAATTGAAGTAATATTGCATATAGACTTATATCATTTTCTTTATACTTAAAATATAAGAAAAAGTATTATGTATTTTCAAAAAAAACATTTTTTGTTTCTTTCTGTACTTATTCTTCTTGTTTCTCGTCAAATTAGGCTCTTGTCCAAGCGAACGTGTGAAATCCATCGAAAATGAAAATTGAAGTGTAACACTTTTGGGTGGTCACAAAATGAAAATCTGAAGCATTGTTTCGATGCCATTGTGAGATTGAAATGTAAGTTCTTATCTTGAGGCGAATTTCCAAATTGTGCGTCTGTACGTGTTTAACTTCATTTTTTTTGCTCTCAAGCAAAAAACTTTGCTACAGTTTTCTGAAAAATGTAATTACATTTCTGCATACCTTGAACCTTTCTATTATTACAACAATGTTTAATACACTTTTTTCATTTCACAAATCCAACGAAAAGCGTTGATTACAGCAGTAGACTTAAGAAATAAAAATAACAGGCAACCGTTACGTCAGCATAATGCAACATAAAGATAACTTTTATTATAATGAACGTTGGCATTTGAAATGTAAAGAAAAAACTTTCTTGAACTTTAGCAGGAATATGGTAATTCTGAGGGCGAATAGTTTTACGTCATACTTTGTTACAAGATATCAGCTCCTAGTAGCTCATTCCTTTCTTTCATCGTGCTTCTTCAGACTCTTTAAATCTTAGTCGTCTTTATCTTATTTGTTGTGATCGTAAAACTTCATGTCCTGCGGCATTGCTGTGCAAAAGACGACTTTCTTGTACCATACCGGATATTTCGCGATAATAGTAAAATACAGTGTTTATGAAAATTTGAAAGCCTAAAAAGCTTTTGCAGAGAAATTTATATCATGAAATTTAATCTGCGATATAATAAATCAAGTCATCATCAAAGTGATGTAAAATTCCTCAAAAATATGCTACTTTAATAAATAATGCAACAGAAAATGTATATTCAACGTATACAAACCTTATCATTGTTAAAAAATATTTTAAGTAATACCAACCTTTATTTTTTTGTTACATTTTCTTTGTTTGTTTATATTTCAGCTCTTTTTTGTTTCAACAAATTATTTTTCAACTTTTCTAAACATTTCCAAAACTCGGTCATATTTAACCAAACAATATGAACTTGAACATTTGGCGTTGGAAAAAAGTCAAGTGAGACACGAAAAACAATTTACCGAACTCAATCAATTTCAATCTCAATTGTGATTTGGATTCAAACTTCAAAATGGGGTTAAAGAGAGATTTGAAAACGTTTGTGGGGGAGAAGAAGTAGAAGAAGAAGAAGACGAAAAAAAGCTACACGCAGACGTAACGCCCTCGGGACTTGTTACAGACGCCGTTTGCCTCGTGTCGACTCTGCCCCTCAAATGGTTGTCAACACTCCAAGTCTCTTCAGGCACTTCCTTTTACTCCTCATATAGTTCCCCCTTCGTTCTTTGCACTTCTAAGAGTACAGAGTGCGTGAGATTTATATCCCAGCACAGCTTTCTTTCCCTTTGCCATAGACTCTCTCTCCCTCTCTCTCTCTCTCTTTCTCTGGGTGTCACTGCTGATAGGAGGCAAAAACCCAGTTCATGACCTATCCTGCGGGATTATACCAATCGTCGTAAATAGCGTCCTTTGTAACGCCAACCGAAGTCGTCCGCATCGTCTGCTTTAGAGCTAGCTTGACTCTCAAAAGACTCACAACTCACCCACTTTTCCTCCCCCCCTCCTCAGCTCGTGCTGTTTCTTATTTTCTTCATGTTTCAATTTATTGTCCCGTACCGCGATGACATTTTTCACAAAGTTGTGAGTTTTATACACTGGTAACCTTATCTGTGTACAGATACTTATCTGTTTGAAGATCTTAAGAAAGTAAGGTTGCAAGAAAGTAATACAGATTGTAAAGCAACGAATATAAGTCAAGTCATAAAATTTGTTTTACCGATACTTTTCGTAAATACAAATAAAATATAAAAAAAAAGTTCTTTTTGCATTCAAGTTTCGTTATTCAAGTTGGTCAAACAAAAATGTTCAATGAAGTCGGTCAAGATTTCATTTATTTTTATTTATTTTTTTTTTTTTTAATAAATAATGTCACATAAACAGTTAATTCGTTTGAGAAAGTCAAATGAGACAATGGATTCACACACATTCAAACTACTGGGCACACTACGAAAATTCTATTTCTCCTATGATAAGTTGATCTATTCTTTACTGTCGGTAGTTGCCAAGTGTTTGCACATAACAACTTCTTGCACATGCACAATACACTTCATTTCTCTGCGCGTCTTCTTTGAAATTCTGCATTCGCTCAAGATGTATTACTGGAAACCAATAATGGTTGTCTAGTGGTTTAACTGTTAACACAAAAACGCTCATGAACATCCATATTTGTTAGCGTTGTTTACGAACTAAATAATTTCTAAGAAAAAATCATATTCGATAAAAATGGAATACAGCATTTTGCTATCGCTTTAGTTAGTGAATTCAATGAAAGTAAAATTACTGTTATTTAATAAATAGAAAAAAAAATTTTTATTAAACATTTTTGTGTGTTTCAAGTAGGAAATATGGTATCCTATACATTTTCATGTGTAGCGGCAAATCCCAGGATAAAAAGCGTATATCGACTAATCGATCCATAACCATACGAGCACATACATTTCCGGAGGATTCAAGATCACAGATGTACAATTTATAGAATCAAATATTTCACAAAAAGTCATATCGTTTTAAGTCTTTCCGGAAATAATGTACGACGCTAAATCAGAATACTTCTTTACATTCGCAAACTTTTCAAATTGCTGCGTAATACTTTGAATATTAAAATGTACTTTGAATATTTGCATTTTTCATAAATTAAATTAAATTCTAAGATATACATATATTTAGATATATTTGAATTTTTACTAATAATATATTTAGAATATGCAATTTTTGCGGGTCAACTTTCTTCTTTACTTAAACTTAAAAGCGCGACTTGCAGAAGAATTTTTCAAATGTTATCACAAAGAGAGCGCACCTGAGATGCAATTTTTTGAGTATATATATTGAAAATTGAAATCAGAAGTTTGATTCCATTTCTCTGGTTCTTTTCTTCATTTCCCTTATGGAGTAACGGGATCGTAATTCTCTCACGGGGCAGCCGGAATGTCGTCGACTTCCAGTCGCTCGTAACTCACGCGTCCCACATCCGACTTCTGCGCCGATAAATTCGATACTGTTTTAACTTTCGCTGCGTATCACAAAAATAGCGTGAAAAGACGCTTTTTTTCAAAATATTCATCACATCATTATCATATCGAGTTGATTAAAACCGAAAACAAAGTAAATTGCTGTCCTTTCATTCGTCTTGCAATTTAATGCTTTCCACCGAGTTGGTCATTTCAAATTTAAGACTGTGAGTAATTAGAAAGAACAGCCATAGTGAAATAACATTTTACCACAGAGTAATTCCTAAACCTGAGTATACGTGCAATTATTTATCAATTATCTCTCATAACAGTAGAGAACAATTTCAGAAAACTTTTTATCCGCGAATTGAACAAATTGTTTACATTTTTTTGTTCATTTCTAATCAATTTAGTTTTACTGTTGTTCTAATAAAAGTATACTGTATGTGAAATAGTAACTCAAGTGACATTCAATCCGGTAAATTGAAATATTTCAAATTGCCGAAACACTTTATTGTTCAATAATTATCCGATTATCCTTTAACATTACATCTAATTTATAAATAAAAAGAATTTGAACAAGGAAGGAAAAGCACAAAAAATGTTGACAAACAAATAGCTTGATGTCATTTTTTTAATATACCTTTTTTGACCCAATTACGTTTGTTGATAAATAGAAGTTAGATGTGTAAAGAAAAAATATACTTCCGTTTTATGGCATATATTTTCGTTCTTTTTTTTTCTTCCAGAAAATTTAAGGAGACAAATGTTCACTCGGTACGAGTATAAAAAAACTTAGGTCGAGTGGCTCGGGTGCCATAAACTAGAATAAAATGATCGCAAAAACGTGAGGTGGAGTCGAATTTCAAATTTTACTTCTTGAGGTTTTATTCTATTCTATAGTTACATGTTTGTTTACATCTTATTATCTGCTTTATATTACATCAAATTATCATGTCACGTTATACTCTTATCCTCACTTTATGAACATTTGACAATAGTAATATCGATGATATGTTCTAAATTTCGTTATACCTTGTCATAGAAATTATGTTATACTATTAAAACATTCTAACGAAACTTTTTCATGGTCTATAATAAAGAATTGAAAAATTTTATGTTCATTTGTCCGTTTGCACGGTGCTCAAAGATCCACTTCAAGATAGCAACTAAATAAAATGACCAGCTATATAGTTTGATTCAATAACGTGGTCTGAAGAAAGATTTATATTGAGGAAAAATTGCGTTTGCCACAGCTGCTACTCATACATACAAACTCACATTCGTGACTTACGTTGACTCGCCGGCGTGTATGCGCTGACTATAAAGACTTAGCGTTAATAAAGATAGAATTTAAGATCGTATATTGCAATTTGTAGATAAAAGTAATCGAAATATTCTTAGTTCCGTATTCTCTCTTTCAAATAAAAATTTAATTGCTTTTCATGTTCTTCCTTTCTTTTGATCTCTATAGAATAAATAACAGTATCAAACCCATATCTCAAAGTCAATTTAAGTCTATCCTGTTTTAAAAATGAATTACGATTACAAAACAATGAAGATTGTGTTTCATCGTAAAAGAAAATTTTATTTGCAAAAAAAAGAGGAGACGCAAAAATATAATATCGCATTTTTCCGCAAATATTTCTTCTGTATGGAAATTTGCGACGTGTTAACATACATATTACTATACGAAGACAGTTATGGTTTTCTTTAGATTCCGTTCCCTTCGTATCTCCCGCGCCATTTTCCTTTGTAGTTCCAGTTGGAGATAAGGCTGACATAATTTTTCAAGATAATGCTCTCGTAGCCAAGTTTGACCTTTTGCTACTTCTCTCTTGGTCCTTTTGTCGTACCTCATTCACTCATCTTTTTATTTCAACTGTTGAAAGCAAGGGTTGACCCAGCAACTCAGCCATGAGAATTGTCACGCCTCACAAGCGCTATACTCCAATCACAAAAATGCAACCAATGCGACTTATCGTTATACATAATTTACGGTGTGTACTCAAACACGTTACCACGATACCATTATTGGATTCCACAACATTAAATAATCACTATTACATTTCTATACAAATCAATTATTTATATATTGGTCGAAATTGGATTCAAATTTCTTCACATTGTTGTTGTTGTAATTGATGATAATAATTAATTTAAAAATTGTTTATTATGAGCATTCAATACACATTTTTTTTCATTAATATAACAATTTAGACTCTCATAAGTTGTATACATAGTTAAATTGATTAACGTTCTACAAGTTATAATATGTATATTGTGCATGTTTGGTTGCTGATGATTTGCGACTCATTTTGATGATGAATAATGATTGCGTTTCATTTTCTGTGTTGATTAACGAATATTAGTCATTTGCGTGATAATTAATAGCTCCAAGTAACTCGTTTAAATGGTGTAAAACCTATGACTTGGCAAATGTAATCTACCAAACTATTTATAACACTTGTTGTCGTTTATTAAGTTTGCAAAATCTTTTTCAAATTTTATTTTAATTACAAAATAAGTAATCTTTAAAAAAATATTTGTAATAAAAAAATAGTCTTTTTTATTATCAATTAATTTATGATAATTTATTAATTTTATTATTACATGCTTTTTTAACATTTCAAAGTTATTTATTCATTCGTTAAAACGAAAAAATAATTATCCGAACAAATGTAACGTCACTGTAGAGTTCACTAAATCCCGTGTGAATTAGAGCTTCTTCATTAAAATAATTTTGATTTAACGAATGATTAATGAAAAAGAATATCAAAGTAATCAACTTTTTCATTGTGACACTTAGTAAACTGATTCATCGTCGAGGTAGCTTTAGAATTGGGTTTCATATCTCTGGAGACAAGGCCGTCGTTATTCTTTATTTTCGTGTGAGAGTCAACGCAGACTAGTCACTAGACTCGGCGACACGGAAAAGCCATTCTTTCGTCGATCCGAAGGATACGGCATTGTCACATGAAGCCAATAAATGTACACAGTGAGCGAGCGTTCGTTTCACCGCAGACATCTGTGCAGATTTCACGCAGTGCAAAGAAAATGACTAGTCGAAAAGTAACTCGCCAAATACAGTCATTTTTTATGCGTAAAAAAGACAACATGCTAACAAAAGTTACTCCATAAGTACCAAAGTACTTGTGAGAAAGTATCACAAGTTTATTCAATCTTCGCGAATCAATGTTTTTCAAGTGACTTTCAATATATACACTTTATTATTCATCCCCTTTAAACAAAATTTTATTAATATTTATCGTTTGATTTAAAAATACATTACAATACATTTAAACAAAATCAAGTATCAAAATTGTTCATTTAAGTATATTTTTCTTGATTCAAGTGAGACACATTTATTTCAAGTATGTTATCGCGTTATTTTTCATTTTATTTGTTGCAGTGTCGTGAAAAGACACGTCATTGAATTTGAAAAATAAAAATGATAATTTTTATTTTATTTTTATTTATTATCTCTAAACAGACGACAGTATTTTTGTCGAATAATATGATTTTGCGACATGCGTTGTAAGGTTGGGCGTCATGCCGCGCTTTGTTTGTTACTCGTTTCGCGTAGCTTGGTTGTAGGGTTGGAAAGATCCGTCGAGTGTATATAAAATTCATAATCTTACGGTGTTATAATGTTTGCTAAAAAGAAGACGGCACAGAGAATGCCCGGACTCATAAAGTGGGCCGTTCTGCTAAGGGTTGAGAAATATGACTCTCACGACGCGCCAGCGTGCTTCGCGCGTATTTGTGCAAAATACAATGAATCGCCCCGAGCTACGATGCAACTAAACTGCAGTCGTAATTTTCAACTCATCTGCTACATTCGTCAAAAGCTTTCACAGACAATCCATGTTACGGCAACGCATATTTTTCTAATTTCACCTAACTGATAATAATTGAATCTGCAACGCAACTTTTCACAACTTTTGCATCCATATTTTTTTAATATAATTTCAACAAAATTGTTCATAATAGAAACAATGCAAAATATTCAAACAAGTCAATCGCAGAAATTAATTCTTCCTTTCTATAACAATTATTTTTGATTCAATTTGTCTGACAGAATATTGATGCATATCACTGTGTCTTATTTAGTAATAACCAAACAAATTGAAGAATTTGCAATGATTGCATCATATTTTGTAATTAAACTTTCAAATTGATGATTAAATAAAGGGTTAAATAAATGGGTCAAATTTAATTAATGCATTATGCACGTAAAATAAAAGTATACTAAATTTTGTAATATTTATTCGAAAGGCATGACTATTTGTAAAGTATACTAAAATTTCATATAAATATTGGTTAATGTTGTAATATAAATTCAAAAAATTAAAATAAATATTGAAAAAAGTACAATTATAAAATATTAAAATTAATCAATATTTATATGAAATTTTAGTACACTTTACAAATAGTCATGCCTTTCGAATAAATATTACAAAATTTAGTATACTTTTATTTTACGTGTGGATGGCATAAAACAAGCAAGAATTACATTTAGACAATAATCTAAAGCGTAACATTAAGTAGTTGATCCCACTGATTTCATGAACTGTCTGATGATGACGCGTCACGTGATTAAATCAATCAGATTAACTAGTGATGAGGAACCTGGCTCTTGAATCAAGTAATAGCATTACTGCTCCTGCAGTAAGCTTGTTCTACTTCTAAAAGTGTTTAACGTGATACACAGCCGTCTAGAGTTGGTGCGATAATGAGGTAAACATAATATTACTTACTGAGATAATATTTCATTTAGGCATAATAAAGAAATACATACGTAAATAAGCGCAACTTTATAAGCGTGACTTCACTCTTACGCAGCCTTATTAATTCCCAGAAATATCCATGGAAGTATAACAATTATGTATGCCGAAAGTGAAAAATGATAATTTGATATGTCTTAAAAATAAAGTGTCATTTGTTATTCGGCATATGTTTTCTAATGCGAGTAAATTATGTTCGAAAATTAATTCCTTTGATAAACTTTTGAACTGCATATATATCAGCTTTAGTGAAGCAAGACGTAATTAGAACGTGCTCATTCTATAAAGGGGTTGGCACTACTGATTGTACTTGAGATCACTGATTAAGAGCGCTATATTTGGAAACTTGTTTATAACTATTAACTGTATAAAAAGTATAAATTACATACACTAACAGAAATTATGTTGATAAAATTACTATTTTAATAGTAATTTAGATTATAGCAATACAAAATACATTAATTAATCATAAAAGTGTAATTTTTAGTAAGAAATAGTCATTTTTGATAAAAAAAAATAGTAATTTGTACCATTTTCTTTTTAATTTTCACTATTTATATTTTATCCAATTTAATAAGAAAATAGATTAATAATTATAACTGTGATTGCAGAATGATTATTAATTGTATTTATAATACAATTAATAATAAAAAGAAATATTTTTCATAAATAAAGTACACACATCGTTAATATTTAGTGACGATAGTATAAATTGTTCGTTATAAAAATAGCATCAACATTTTTATTAAAAATAATAACAAAATAGAAAATAATTGAAAAACATTCTAAAGAAGAACTTGTTCAAACCATATTTTTGTACATAAAAGTCATTGTTTCTGCTTTAATAAATATAAAAACAATTTTATTATAGGTATAAGCTTTAAACTTACAGTATCAGAAGTTAATAAAATATATGTAGTTGTATATTGAGTTCTCAGATATAATATTGATGTATGAATAAAAATAACCAAAGCAAACAAAATGATTGCAGATCATCGAAATTCATTGATCATCCTCAAATTCGTTAATGAATTGGAAAAATATTTGTGCAACCAATTAATGTCTCATCAGGTCCGTCTAATCAAAACTGAACTGTGTTTGATCAAAGGATCAGTCAAACGTGTCGAAGGGTGTAACAATGTTATTTAAAATTGGATTCAAACTTATGCTAAGCAACAAATAATTAAATTATTTCTCCACTGTTGATTTTTTTGCATAATATTGACTTAACTGAATATTAATTTAATTTGATGTAACATGTTTTTAATGGCTGATTAAACATTAATTGACAAACACTTTCCGTCAATGTTTAAACACGCTTAATCTTCCCTTAGGGAAATCGAAAAAACTTGTAATTAACTCACGCGATACTTATTAGATACCCATTTGCCGTATGAAGTAGTGTGTGAATACACTATTCATTTAAAATGATATCATCCAACTTACATTCTTCAAATGTGCATAGCTATGCAGTTCACAAATATCCCACATGAAATTAACTTCTGCAAAAACGTTTAATTAATACAACATTTACATTCGATAAACATGAATAACTATTGGCCATGCATGACAATGTGCTGTCGGTTAACTAAATAGTCGCGATGGCGTGGCATTGATAATTTATCGTTAATTATTTTTGAAACTAGATAACTAATGATTGAACGAAATGATGTAATTTGTTCAGGCTTGTATCTCCACATAACATTACCAAATATTTGTGGCGCACTGACAATTCAATCAGATGGTAAAAATAAAATCTACCATACAATAGAACAAAACCGGCGAAACCTATGTGCGACACATAGTTTCACGCAGAATTGATGACGAGATGCATTCAATTGTGAATGAAATGTGATACAATATATGAGATGTTAGTATACTGTGAATATGTATCCCTACGTAATCGGGCACATTCGAAACGACCTGCCATTTGACGAGGTAGTGGAGGGTTGGCCTCACGTATTGTGGTCCGTTAGTTAATTACGTAATGCAATCTGACTTGGCGAGATGTGAGTTTGTTGCGATACAAACTGTTGCATAACAAATAAATTCCAATGAAGCTAACATCATCACCACCAGTACTTGTACAGTAAATTTCGTAGACAGCTAATTTTATTTTGTAGTTAGCAATAATATCAGATTGGCACACGCCTTGTTACGATTGTTTTTTGCCCCAATCCAATTTGCTCCACATTTTTGATCCTGCAATATTACTATTGATTCTCAATTGA